>OVAN01007158.1:0-20102 GCA_900406275.1 Anastatica hierochuntica | reverse complement strand
GGAGATTTATCTGTTTCAGTGATTTGAGTTCAAGAACGTTGCTTCATATTTATTTCCCTGTCTGATTCCTACTTATCAATCATATTTCTTGCGAATTACCCTGATGCCTAGCGTTTTTAGTCTATTGATTTACATCTTGATTTATTTTCTTGCTTTTATTTTACTTGCAATCTGAAAAACCCAACAAAAATCTTTGTGTCTTCTAGCTTGATTCGAAATAAAGATCTTAGTGTGTAACTGGTCTCTGTGGATTCGATCCCATCTATACTACTGCGTTTGTTGTGCACTTGCAGTGATATATTCGGGTTAAAACTCTAAGTATCACACATCATAGAAAGGAAGTGCTTCTTTGCTTACCGATTTAGAGAATACTCCTCCTTGATCTATAGGATTTTTAGACGACGGTAAAACCGTGTCTTTGAGCAAAGGAAATCTCTATATCTTAAATAGTATATCATCGCCAAATGTTCTCTTTGTGCCGAATTTGAACTGCACTCTTATCTCGGTTTCCAAACTAAGCATACTAATTTTTTCGCGGTGTTTACTGATACTCTGTGTGTTTTACAGGACCATTCTTCAAGGAATTTGATTGGAGAAAGTGAGGAACGTGATGGAGTTTACTATTTTCAGACGTTAAAGCTACAAGGATACATAGAGTAAATGTGAAACCTGACATTGCTTTGTGGCACCAACGGCTAGGACATCCTTCGTTTTCAGTGCTTTCTTCTTTGTTTAGTGGTAGTTCTTTTTCCGTTGGTTCTCATTCTTGTGACGTTTGTTTTAATGCCAAGAAAACTAGAGAAGCTTTTCCAAATAGTGATAATAAAACAATAGAGTTTTTTTCTTTAATTCATTGTGACGTTGGGGCCCGTATCGTGTTAATTCGTCTACAGGAGCTGTCTACTTCTTAACCATTGTTGACAATTATTTGCCAGCTGTGTGGACTTATTTACTTTTTAAAAAAAATCAAAAATGCGAACAGTATTGTAGAACTTTGTTGCTTACACGGAAAAACAATTTGGAAAAGCTATCAAGACAGTACGAAGTGATAATGGCACAAAATTTATATGCCTTTCAACTTTCTTCCAACAAAAATGTCTTATACATCAAACATTATGCGTTTCTACACCACAGCAGAATGGATGGGTCGAAAGTAAACACAAAAATACCTTTAATGTCGCAAGAGCTTTATTGTTTCAAGCGAATCTCCTAGTGCGGTTCTGGGGAGAAGCCATTCTGACCGTGGCTTACGTCATTAACCGAACACCATCAGCGATTCTAAAAGGAAAATAACCTATGAAGTGCTTCATGGTGAGAAACCATCTTATGATCAGCTCAAGGTTCTCGGATGTGTGTGCTACACTCATCGAGCCTCAAGACACAAAGACAAATTTGGTGAGCGAAGCGGCTTTTGCGTCTTTGTGGGCTATACCTTTGGCAAGAAAGGTTGGAAGGTGTTCGATATAGAACGCAGGGAGTATTTGATCTATTGGGATGTATTTTTCAGAGAGGATGTCTTCCCATACTCAGTTGCTTTGCCGTCGCCTCTTTCTGTGCCAACGACCTCTAATGTTAATGAAGATGAAGATTCGATCATGCATCCCACTTCAGGTTAAAGGGGGAGTCCTGAAGCTGATATTGTGGCACTTTTACCATCAGTTGTCCCAATGGCAAACACAGGTCCTATTACCTCTGTATTGAATGAACTAGTGTGTGAGCAAGTTGGTCCGATTACGGTTGCAGAAGACAAAAAAACTGCAGAAGTTGTAACCACTTCAGAGACGCCTCACACAACTTTCCAAGGGCTATTAGTAGATCAATTGATACTCCAGTAGTTGCCATCCGGTCTGACCAAAGTGGTGTTGCGGCTACAACAGAACAAGCACCGAACATGGTTGTTTCCTCTCCGACAGAGTCATAGTTGGGTCGAGGGCAGCAAAAGCGTACTCAATCTGTGAAACTCCGCGATTTTATCGCTTATCACACCGTCAGTAATCAAGAATCCAATCACGCAACTCTTGACTCGCAAAATCAAACCTCGGCGATGGTTCAAGGTAATTCACTTTACATATTGACAAAATATGTCTCTGATGCACATTTCTCCGCAAGACACAAGGCTTTTCTCTCCACTCTTCGAGCCGCCCGTTGAACAAAACACTTCAAAGATGCGGTACAATACGAATATTGAGGAAAGCCATGTTAAAAGAGGTCGATGCATTGGAAGCTCAATACACATGAGACAATGTTGACTTGCCGCCCAACAAGACCGCCATTGGAAGTCAATGGGTCTATAAGACAAAGAATAACGCTGGCAGAATAGTAGAACGATACAAAGTCCGTTTAGTAGTTCAAGGAAATAACCAAGTTGAAAAAGCGAAGATTATTCCGAGACGTTTGCGCCAGTGATTAAGATGACTACGGTTTGCACTCTTCTCCGATTAGTTGTGGCAAAGAAGTGGGAAGTTTACAAAATGGACGTTAAGAATGCATTTTTGCACGGAGATCTTGAGGAGGAAGTTCACATTAAGCTTCCACCAGGTTTTCGACATACACATCCTAATAAAGTTTGTCAGATTAGAAATCTTTGTATGGTCTTAAACAGGCTCTGCAGTGTTGGGTTAAGAAGCTTTCGGATGCTCTTTTGCGTTTTGGGTTTATTTAATCCTACGACGGTTACTCCCTGTTTGCTTATGCGAAGAATGGGATTGAGCTTCGTGTCTTACTATACATGGATGATTTGATCATTTATGGTAATGATGGTTACATGCTGAAGAAATTTAAATATTACTTAAGTCGTTGTTTCTCCATGGAAGATTTGGCTAAGCTAAAATACTTTCTCGGAATTGAGGTTAGTCGAGGTCCTAAAGGCTTTACTTGTCACAGCCCAAATATGCTCTTGATATAATCTCAGAGACTGGAAACTTAGGGAGCATACCCGCGAACACACCCTTGGAAACCAATCATCAACTCTTGTTAGATGATGGTCCTTTACTTACCGATCCAACCCAATACCGCAGGCTCATTGGTAGGTTAATTTGTTTGACGCATACCCGACCAGAATTGAGTTACTCGGTTTATGTTCTTTCACAGTTTATGCAGACCTCACTTGAGGCTCACTAGACAGCAGCTTTACGAGTTATACGTTTCCTAAAAGGCTCACCTGGCCAAGGAATTCTTTTAAATTTTGATTCTGATTTGAGTCTTACGGTTTACTGTGAGTCGGATTGGGCGTCTTGCCCTCTTACTCGAAGGTCTCTCAGTGCGTTTGTAGTTATGTTTGGTGGTTCTCCCGTAGCTTGGAAGACATAGAAGCAGCAAACAGTCTCATATTCGTCCGCAGAAGCCGAATACATAGCTATGACATTTGCACTTCGTGAAATAAAATGGTTAAGAAGTTTACTACAAGGCTAGGTATTGATCAATCCACTCCAGTGTGAATGTTCTGTGATAGTAAAGCAGCCATACATATTGCTGCAAATTCGGTTTTTCATGAGCGTAATAAGCACATCGAGAGAGACTGTCACTCCGTTCGGGATGCAGTTCGTAATGGTATAATATCTACACATCATGTTCAAAAAAAATGAGCAGTTGACAGATATCTTAACCAAAGCACTTGGAAGACCGCAATTTGAAGACATCATATCCAAGTTGGGAGTTCATAATCTTCACTTTCGAACTTGAAGGGGAGTATTAGGAGATAAATATGAACAAGAGTCGGTTGACTCTCTTGTATAAATAGACATTAATGAGCTAATAGAAAGATAGTTCGAATCAATACATCGTTCTACGATAAGTAATATTAGTTAAATTCTATTTTAGGCTTTTGTTGGTAATAATTGACAATAAAATGCTAAAAAAAAATCCTCAACTTTCAAATTTTGGCCAAAAAAATCCTCAACTTTCATTTAAGTCATTTTAATCCTCAACTTTTAAAATTTGACCATTTAAATCCCAAACTTTCGTTGACGAGGCCAAAAAGAGCCCAACAAAAGTCAACCGTTAAATCAGATTTAACTTCCGTTAAATATGAAACGACGTCGTTTTGATAACTCTCAAAACGACGTCGTTTTACGTTAAATCGAAAATAAAAAACACTACTTAATCAAGACTCGAACCCTCTACCTCACATATTACACAAACAAGTTTTACCAACTAGGCTAGTTAACATTCTCATACAATTTCTCACACATTAATATATCAAGTTAATTTTTCATTTCTATAAATTAGTTTAATAATTTAATAAATTAGTTAATTTGATAAAATAGTTAGTTTAATAAATTAATTTCATTATTAAATAAATTAGTTTGTATTCAATAAATTAATTTAATAATAAATAAATAAAGTGGTTTTGAAATTCAGTTATTTAAATTGATTTAATAGTTAAACTATTTTAAAACTAATTTTTTAATTAAATAATTTAAATAATTAATATTACTGAGTTTTAAACTAATTTTTTATTTAATTATTAAATAAATTTATTTATTAATAACATATAGGGATATATATATCCTATTTACAAATTGTTTTCAATTGTTTTTGTATTGTCAAAACTAATTTATTTAGTAAATTATTAAACAAATTAAAATTACTAATTTTTTGTTTTGTCAAAAAATTAGTTTAATTAGTTGATTAATTTACAGAAATACACTTAAAAGGAAAAGAAATTTTATATTTACACCTGTCTTTTAATGGTTCTCAAATATACACCTCAAATATTAGGGTTTAGGGTTTAGGATTTAAGGTTTAGTGATTAGGGTTTAGGATTTAGCTATTAGGGTTTAAAGTTTAGGAATTATGATTTAGGGTTTAGGGTTTCTTTTAATCTAGGGATATAATGGTTTTTTTCATTAAAAAAGGAGGTGTAAAAATAAAAAATTTTCAAGCAGGGATATTTTTGAAAAACAGACAATACAAAGGTGTATTTTTGTAAGTCTCCCTAATTAGTTTAACAATTTTAATTAGTTTTCAGTAATAATTTTTTTTCAATTTTTTTTGTATTGCCAAAACTAATTTATTTAGTAAATTATTAAACTAACTAAAATTACTAAAAACTAATTAAAATTATTAATTTAATTAAACTATTTTTTTGACAATACAAAAAAATTAGGTTTCAGTAATTTTAATTAGTTTAATAATTTACTAAATAAATTAGTTTTGACAATACAAAAAAGTTGAAAAAATATTGTAAATAGACTATATATCCCTATATGTTATTAATAAATAAATTTATTTAATAATTAAATAAAAAATTAGTTTGAAACTTAGTAATATTAATTATTTTAATTATTTAATTAATAAATTAGTTTTAAAATAGTTTAACTATTAAATCAATTTAAATAACTGAATTTCAAAACCACTTTATTTATTTATTATTAAATTAATTTATTGAATACAAACTAATTTATTTAATTATGAAATTAATTTATTAAACTAAATAATTTATTAAATTAACTAATTTATAGAAATGAAAAACTAACTAGAGATATTGATGTGTGAAAAAACATTGTATGAGAATGTTAACGAGCCTAGTTGATAAAGCTTGTTTGTGTAATATGTGAGGTAGAGGGTTATTAATTAGTGTCTTTTATTTTTGATTTAACGTAAAACAATGTCGTCTTGACAGTTATTCTTTCTAGCTTAAATGAAAATTGAGGATTTTTTTTTGCCAAAATTTGAAAGTTGAGGATTTTTTTAGCATTTTTCCCTTTTAAAATTTTGATACGGTACACTTTGTTGAGAGTTGAGACGCAATGATACCGAGGCCTATTTAGTGGTTTTGTGATTTTTTACTGTCCTAAATAGTATGTCGTGATATCAGGAAAGGAAGGATCTCGAGTAGCATTTAAGGCTTGCTATATTCTTTGAGTTATTAGTTTGCAAATTGAAGCAAGCAGAAGCTAATTTCTTTTGATGTGTACTCAGTTCGATTTTGTTGAAGAAATTTGATGGAGAAACTGTGACAGTAAGTGGTTCGGCCTAAGCTAGCTAGAATGAGATACCGAGTAACCAAATCTACTCCTTACTTGATGTTCCATATTCTGGTTGAGTTCAAGAAGAACAACTTCTTCAAGGAGAAGAACCCTACCTTGGGTAAAGTCTATTTGGACCTTGTCTGTCATTATTCTTTTACAAAGATCCCTAATGCCTGGTTAATTTTGACTCAGTTTTTTTTGTTGATGCCACAGTTAACTTCCCTAAGGGATTACATACCATCATTGCCTACAGCTCTAGAAGGCAAGAAGGTTTGTTATAAGTTTACTCTCATCGCTAGCTAACATTGTACATGATGGTAAGCCTGAGGATGGGTACTTCAGAGTCTTTGTGCAGCGCAAGTCACAAGAACTATGGTCAGCTTTCTCATTCATAAACTATCATCGACCTGTTTTATGTGACCTCCACGAAATAAAGAAAGTCTTTTTGAAAACTGACTAGTAATGAATTGGGGTGTATATATGTTTGTTTTGTATCGGAAAACAATCCAAACTTAAGTTTTAACTTCTTCAGGAAGAAACAACACAGAATCAAAGCATAGTACAACAAAGTAGAAGTCAAGCGTTGAAATATATAGAGACGTTAGATGATTTCATATACATCCAACACACACACACACACAAAAAGTACAGCTTCACTATTTGTGGCTGCAGCTGCATATAGCAGTATGGGGGAGATTGGTCTTCTTGCATATGCCGTCATTATATTCGCTGCTTGCCTTCGCGCATTCTTCCTTGCAGAAATCATCTCCCTCCACAGGAGCACATAAAATGAATGGGGGGCGGTTACCAGTCCTCTTCACTTCTGTCCAATCCATATAAACACACACACATTTCATAAACTTTTGTTTCTATGTATTTGAGTTTGATCTCGCGGAATATAAATTTGGTTTATTACGTACCAGCTCTGCCGTAAGGGGACAGGAGGAGGATGGAGAGACAAATGACTAGTGAGGCAACGACAAATGTATTCAACTTTAAGCTCTTCATTGCTTCCTCTTCTTTCTTCTAGCTTCTGACTATGTCTCTCTTTTGTGATCCATTTAGCGAGAAAGAGGTTCTGATTTATAGGCTATAATCAAACAGGTAGCTTACTTTGACCATCTTAAAATTTAATTTAGACTACCAAGACTCTCCATGTTACCGAGTACGCCTATTGTAATATTCTAATTTCTAGACACAACTCAAGCATTAAAATATCCCATCTCCAATTCTTTAGAAATGAAATAATGTATCCTCACCTCATGTGCATATAATTAACATCATTAAAATTAAAGTTTGTTATATAATTTATGTAACGAGACTAGCGTGTTCAATATTATAAAAGCAAGATAACGTGGAGTCATATGAAGGTGAACATGTTATTATGGATTTAAATCTGAAAATTCGATCCTTAGAGAGATTTGGTTCTATATTATTAAATCTAAGTTGATTTTTTAGGGTAAATTTGACAAGTAACCAAAAAACTGTAACGCCTTCCGACCGCCTTTCCCGTGTGTCTCGGCGCCCCTCTCCAGGCCCATGAATCCACCCTGTCTGACGGCCGGAATCGTTAATCCGATAAGGCTTTAAAGTCATGATTTAATATCCCTGCAATCACCACGCGATCTTTCCCCGTGTTTTTTCCTCAATCGCACGATTTCGGAAACAACCTTCCCAGAAGCCCAGCTATCATAGTGCTACTCCACCACAAACATGCTTAACTGTGGAGTTCTCTCAGGACAAATGACCGAAAATATAAGTGAACTTTGGTGACATAAGTAGCAAAATCAATCCTTATAAGCTCTCCTCATACTACTATGACTCTATAAATAGGGATCTCACAAAAACATTAGTGTATATTATTAAAACAGAAGCACAACAACATTGTCTACAATGTCATATTACTAGCTTTGGACATTTATAATGCACCCTAATATATCGATTAAAACTTTGATTATTTAACCTATTAATTCAGTTAATTAATTTAGTAAATTAGTGAATAATTATCCTTTCAGTTTTTAAACACTTTTTTAAAAATTATTATTTAAATTAAGTTCACTAATTAACAATTACAGCAATGAAAATTTTGAAATTATTAAATATGTATAATATTCAATGTTTTTAAAACCAACTGGGTAAATTTTTGGGATGCATGTCGATGTGGTTCGACTGGGTTCAACCGAGTTTAATGATATTTTTATAAATAAAATTATAATTAAGAATCAATATTTATTATTTTAAAATAATATTATAGTTGAGAAAAAAATACTATCTTAAAGATTAAACAAAACATTTAAAATCATAATATTTTAAAAATTAAAAGGGTAATTTTTCTTAAAATCTATAATAATTAATAAAATAAATTAAATTTCATATTTAAGAATTAAACACGGCTCGGTGCAATGATTTATCAGTTTTCAGCTTTTTACCGGCTTAATCTTTTCTTTTAACCAATATTGTTTTCTTTCGGTTTATTATTAACCCAATCCGGATATATTTTGCTTTGTGGTCGAACCCAGTCTGACCCTTGGACTGGTCCGATTATAAAAATATTGCATATCAGTCATAGAAAAAAAAGTTAAATATATTTATAAGAAAACTAAAATTATGAGAACTTTTAATATAATAAATTATTATGTAATGAGTTGTACAATAATAAATCCGAAAATGATAATACAAATGAATTGACTTTATAATCGTATCATTATTTAGCCCGTGATCTAAATATATGGCAAGAAAAATTAATTTCATTTTAACATCGATAATCATGTCGTTAATACGTTTCAGTAATGAAAGTATTTGTTTTTTTGTTATGGTTTATTTATAATAAAAACTCTTATCAACTTTAATTCTCTTTTTGAATAAGATTATACCCAAAAAATGAAAGTGCGAGTCCAAATCTAGCTAGCAATATAGCCTAAACAAAAAAAAATTGGGGCCTAAAAAGGAGCTTTTCATTAAAGAGTCATTTGACATGAAGAAACAAAAAAAAAAGAAATATTTTGGAGAGGGTAAGTAAGGGGGAGGAAAAAACAAAAAAAAACAGTTTTAGAAGCTAAAATAATATTTTTTTTTTTAGTTTGGTTATATGACCTAATTTTCTTATTTAGAATAAATGTTTGATTTTTTATCAACAAATAAATTTGCTTTGTAATATAAATTAGATGACTGCCCCGCACAATGTGCATATATAAAACAAATTTAAATTTAAGGATAAATGAACATTGTTTGATCATATAATTTACACATTTAAAAAAGTTAGATTATCTTATTTGTAGTTATAAAAATGTTCATATGTTTGTGACATTTATCTTTCAAATTTTTTAAAAATTATTATCATTTCAAAAATAATATCAGCTACCATACTAACACATTGACATAAATAGGTAATTTACCTTGTCGGAAAAATAATTATAGATTTTAAAATTTTTATAAGATCTAAATATGTTAAATTTCATACTATATAGTTAAAATTTATGTTTCTGAAACTTTTGGATAACTTGCATTGTCATTGTCTGATAAATGTTCATTTAACAGTCCTAAATCCGAGAATACACAATTCTAGTAACTCATGTATTTGATATGTAATTATTAATAAATCACGATTAACATATAAGAAGGAAAAAAACAGAAAAGAATAAAAAATAAAAGTTTTTTGTAAATTTAAAGACTCACGAAACTTAACTTAATAAGAAAGTCAAAAGATTTTTTTGTGAGCATATAAATTTTTAATTTTCTTTTATTATAAATATAATTTCATAAGACATTGAGATTCTTTATGTTGCTAAACAGGTCTATAGAACGCAATTTAGGATTATAGAAACTCTAGATTGAATTCCTTAAATGCTGAAATTTTGTGGTACATACAAATTAATGTAAATATACTTATTAATTTTGTTGATATTTTGTTTACAAAAAAATCAATTAGTAACTCTCCACATTTTTAAATAAATAGCAAAGTTGATAAAACTAATTATCTTTAATCAAAGCATAATTGTGAACTTGTTTCATAAAATCTTCCTATAGATTGCACGTGAAATGAATATTATTATATAAAGTAATATCTTATTAGTTCTTATAAATTTAAACATTGTTAAACATAAAAAAAATATAATTTAACAAAATCTTACGGTAGGTCATGTAACTCAACCGCAAATTTAGTGTTCACTTTGTCTTTGATCATTTTGTTCAAAACATGGAAGATGCTGAACAAATTCGTCCTCTTCATGGAAATCACATGATTAAACATCATTTATGGAAGCAGAACATATCGCCAGAGCTGAAGCACTTCTTATGGAGACTTCATTCTCGGGCTTTAGCAGCAGCTGAGGAGTTAAGTCTATGAAATGTTGTGGAAAACAATCTTTGTCGACAATGTGAATCATGCGCAGAAACCATCAATGACCTCATGTTCCAATGTCCTTATGTTCTACAACTATGGAGAGATTGAGGTATACCTATTCAATCTCTTAAAGACACATCTCTGAGTTCTAAATTTGAATCTATACTTTTATTACAAAAGAGTCACACATGTCCAGATCCTATTAAGATTTTGCATTTCTTTATTTTTGGAGAATATGGAAAAGTAAGAATGCTTTAATTTTTCATAACGTGAGCTTATCGGTGAATTCAGTTTTAAAATAAGCGGAGAATTATGTTAATGAATGGCTAGATGCTAGTCAAATGGAATCTCAGTCTTAACTTCGATGGAAGTTTTACGAACAAAGGAACAAGGAGCCTTGCAGCATGGATCCTACGGAGCGATGAAGGGGTTTTCATTGGTTCATGTCAAGGTACAGGCGGATATACACAATCGGTTTTGGAAGCGGAGTTTCAAAGTCTACTTTTTTTTTTAGCTTAACATCAACTTTTAATTTACCAAAAGATTAGTACAAAGGATTGGATACCCCAAGACCTCACCAGAGGCTTAAACCACAGATACAACGATTTGCAATATAGCATCACCAATGAACACTAAGGGAACATGCGTTGCTCTACCAAATCATTGCACTATTAGACCACTACGAGAACAAATTCTTTCTATTGAAGAGAAGAATCGTCTCTTAAACCACAAAAATAGACCTAAAAGCAAAGCACAAGACCTTAATCCAATAGTTACCAGATCTTTGACGAAGCTAACAATCTAAAACAAGCAAAGTCACCAAATGAATAGAATGAGAGACAAGGACCAGTTGCTTCAAACCAATGGCATGGCGCTTCCATAGACCTTTCACTATCAGATTAAGGTTAGACTTTGAATGAAGTTCGGGCTGGAGTGCTGCTAAATCCGTGTTTGCTAATCAAAGAAAGCCAAACAAACTCAGATTCAATAAAACTCTTGAGTATTCAAAGTGTGTCGATTCGTGATTATAAGAAAGTGATATTTGATGGAGATAATAAAAAATTAATAGATATTATTAATGGGAAAAAACTTACTTTGATATGATCAATTGGCTCAAGGACATTGAATGGAGAAAAAAGTTTCATCAAATCACATTCCAATGGACCAAACGTGAAGGAAACATTCCAACAGATTTACTTGTCAAAAACCATTACCAAAATGCAGAGGACTTTCTTTTGGATGATTCTTTACCAACTTGTATTGCTAATTCAGTTTATTGTGACTATATTGTAAGTTCATAATTTAATAAAACAATTTGACTTAAAGAAAACAAAAAAATTGTTTCGCGTGAATTTTAATCTACAAAACACATATATACACAAAACTATGAAATAGATAACAAAACTACTATGGTGTCTCCTCCGATGGTGTCTCCGACCACCAACTCCTCTCTTTGGCGTCCCTTTTTCTCCACGCCACCTCCACCATTCGCGATCTCCTCCACCTCTCCCTCCTTGGTTCCTCCTTGTTTCGACTCCGTCCCTCCGTCGTCCCCCTCTCCAATTCCGACGCCTTCCTCCTCCTCTTCTGACGCTCTGATCTCTCCATCTCTTCCTCTATTCCCCTTGAGTTCGATCCCGACCACTCCTTCGTGGCTCCTCCAAGTCGCCACCTCCTCCACACGGTCTCTCTCTCTCCTCCACCTCCGACCACCACGATCCTTCCCTCACTCCACTTCGCCTCGCCTTCTCACTCCTCTCCCTCTCGGTTCTTGATCACCTCCTCCACTTCCCCCACCTTTGTCGCGACGCCTCCACCTCTCCCTTCTCCCGCGCCGTCTCTGATCCTCATTGACACCGCCATCTCTCTCTCTCTATATATATATATGCGTTGTACCTTCTCTCTTCTCTCGCTACGGATCGCCGCCTCTCTCTCTCGTCTCTTCTTCTTCCTCTTTCTTTTCTTTTTATGCTTTAATTCAACTAGGTTAGGGTTTAGGGGGGAAAAGAGTCGGGTCGGGTGTGGGAAACGGGTTAGGTTCGGTTAGGGCGGGTTCGGTTCATGGGTTTAGGTCGGGTTTAGGGTCTGGCTTGGGTTTTAAAAGGGTCGGGCATTACACATACACACATATTTCATAAACTTATGTTTCTATGTATTTCATTTTGATACTGGGGAATATGAATTTGGTTTATTACGTACCAGCTCTGCCGTAAGGGGACAGGAGGAGGATGAAGAGACAAACGACTAGTGAGGCAACAGCAAATGTATTCAACCTTAAGCTCTTCGTTGTTTGCCTAGTGTTTCTTCAATCTTTTGGTTATTTCTCTCTTTTTTTTTGGTCGAAAGAAGTAACCGTTTTATTAAGCTAACAAATTGTTCAAAACAAAGACAAGACTCGCTTCGCTAAGGAATCCGCATACGAATTCTTAGCACGAGGAATGAAAGTAAAAGAGATAAACTCAAAAGCGGGGAGCAAGTATCTAATGTCAACTAAAAGAGAGTAGAGCTCATTATTTGACGAAAGAGGATTATTAAGAAGGCTGACCATAACCTGAGAATCCGAGAAGACATGAAGCCTAGAGAAACCATGTGCCTTCGCCGAGGAAATGGCTCTGAAGATTGCCAAAGCTTCAGCAAATAGGGGAGTTGGAACACAACCAACAACATCAGAGAACTCACTGAGGATACGATTTGTCGAGGACCTAAACACCCACGCTACACCCCAGGTAGTAGTATCCGCGATCCAAGCAGCATCCACAAAGCACCATGTACCAGTAGAGTCCACAGCCGGGAGATGAGGAGCCTGATTCTTCCGCCCGACGGCTTGATCCATAGCAACTTGAGCTGCTTCCCATTCCTTTGCATGGTGGATCGCCCCGGCTAAAACATCCAGTGGAGATATAGATTTGGCCGCAAAGAGCAGCTCATTCCTTGCTTTCCATAACGCCCAAAAGATCCAAGCATACAGACACGCATCCTGAAAATTCAGTGGAGGTAAACATCTTAAAGACACACCTTTCGAGAGAAACTCCGTCAGCGTCGGAGGAGAAGAGAATGTCGGAAGTTCAATGGGAGCCATATCTCAGACACGTTGAGCAAACTCGCAGTGTAATAGTACATGATCAACCGTCTCAAAAGAATGGCACCGAGCACAACGCAAGTCTTGTACTATATTTCGCGACCGTAACTGATCTCCTAACGGTAATGCTCCCACTAGAGACTTCCAAAGAAAGTTACGTACTTTAGGTAAGGTCTTTAACGACCATAGACATTTGTTCCAACCAAAGAGAGTGGGATCATAACTTGTATGTGTCTTCCGCAGCAAGGAGTAGCCAGTCTTAACCGAGTAAGATCCACTACTATCCGGTAGCCAAACAAACCTGTCTCGTGACGTGACTGAGCTAAGTCGGAGTAGTCGTAACCGAGGCTCAAGTTGTGGTAATAGAGTAGCAATTTTCCGCCAATCCCAAACATGCATAGACGGGTCGATAATATCAGCAACCAGCATATCTTTCGTCGCTAAAGGTGCTGGTCCCATCAGACCTAGTGGCTCGTTAAGAGATAACCATGGGTCCTGCCATAGCTTGACCGTAGAACCATCTCCGATGAGCCAACCTGATCCCAGCTTGATGACATCACGACCCACCAGCACACTACACCACCCATGTGAGGCCCTAGTTGGTGCCTTTGTTGTCAAGAAATCAGATCGCGAACAATACCTATCAAGTAGAACCCGAGCTGCTAGAGACTCCGGCTGATTTAGTATACGCCATGCAAGCTTCCCCAATAGTGCATCATTATGGTCAGAGATGTCACGAAACTCCATTCCTCCCATTGCCTTCGGCTGTGATAACCGAGCCCAAGAAGTCCAACTCGTCTTGCGTACATCATGTTTCGAATCCCACCAAAACCGCGTTAACAGGGATTGGATTTGACCACACAAGGAAGCAGGTAGTTTAAAACAAGAAATCGCATACGAAGGGATCGCAGATAACACCGACTTAAGCATCACTTCTTTGCCTGCTGTAGATAGAAAGCGCGTAGACCAGCTTAAAATACGTTGTCTCATGCGGTCAAGAATGCTTGCAAAAATATCCCGTTTTCGGCGTCCAAAATTCTCCAGTAAGCCTAAATATTTGCCAATCCCACCATCTTGATAAATATTCAGAATATGTTTCGCAGCGAATCTTCTTGTAGGTGGAGTTTTCGCAGAAAACACAATCGATGATTTCGTCGTGTTTATAACTTGACCCGAGAGACGTTTATAAGTCTGAAAAATTTGCCGTAGATGACGGCATGATTCCGCATCAGAGCGGGAGAAGAACATGGTATCATCAGCGAACAACAAATGATTAACCGCGGGACCGTTCCGGGAAAGCTTCAAACCGATGACCGTCCCCTCATCATGAGCCCGTCTACATAAGGCTGACAAGACCTCCGTGCATAGAACATATAAACATGGCGAAAGAGGGTCCCCTTGGCGGAGTCCCCGGGTTGGTATGACTTTACCTCGCGGGCTACCGTTGATCAGGAATGTATAAGAGACCGTCGTTACACATTCCAATATCCATCCGATCCAGGTAGGATGAAATCCTAACTGAGAGAGAACCGCCTTAAGAAAGTTCCATTCAATTATATCGTACGCCTTACTCATGTCGGTTTTGACCGCCATTGAACCCCTCTTGGTGGCTTTTGAGAGGCGTAAGGAGTGTAGTATTTCATGCGTAATCAAAACATTATCCGAAATCGCTCTACCCGGAACAAATCCACTTTTGTTTTCCGAAATCACACTCGGCAAAAGATCATGTAGGCGTGACGTTAGGATCTTGGCGACGATTTTATAATGCATGTTACAAAGCGCTATCGGCCGGAATCCGAAACACGTCGAGCGTTCGAGACTTTCGGAATGAGCCGAACATGAGTCTCATTCAGACATCTTGGGAAAAAACCTGTTGAAAAGAACTCGAGCACCATCTCGTAAACATCGTTAGCGATAATATCCCAATAAATATGAAAGAAATGAGATGAGAAACCGTCAGGACCCAGGGCTTTCGCCCCGTTGATGTGAAACACCGCCTGTGTTATCTCCTCTCTTGATGGCATTTTGATAAGCATGGCGTTTTGGCTTGCCGAGATCATAGGTTCAAGAATGTCATCAACCAGGGCAAGGCTAGTGCGCGGGCTGGAAGTAAATAGCTGCTGATAAAAGTCTTGTATGGCTCGGGCCATGTCTTGATCCGAATACCATACCCCTCCAGCATCATCTTCGATCACGGTTAACCTGTTAATGGATCGTCTCGCACGTGTAGAAGCATGGAAAAAGGATGAGTTCTTATCGCCACTATGTAACCACATCACTCGGCTCCGTTGTTTCCAAAACTTTTCTTCTTCACAATAAGCAAGCTGGAGAATGTTTTGTAACCGTGTAATCTCTTCATTATCAGCCGAGATACAAGAGAGAGCCAGATCAAGGGCAGCTTGTGTTTCTCGTATCATCTTCAAGCTATTGTAGTTATGAGTTTGTGTCCAACGTATCAACTCTCTACGAACCCGAGACAGCTTACCATCTAGCTTTTCCGGAGGATAATGTCCCCAAACCGAAGCCACTAAAGCAAATATTTCTTCCTTGTCACTCAAGCGATTATCAAAACGAAACATCCGTTTACGTTTGCCGGAAGCCGGATCAATAAATACCATCAAAGGCCGATGATCCGATCCTTGGAACTTAAGATATTCCACCCGACCCGAAGGAAAGCTTTCCAGCCACGAAACATTAGACATCGCTCGGTCTAATTTAGCATGAACAATGTGGTCATATCGCATGTCGCGCCAAGAAAGACAATTCCCGGAAAAAATTGAGATCCCAAAGACCATTGATGGAGAAAAAACTTCGGAAGTCAACAAAGGAGCTGAGCTCTCTGGCCACGGAGGGCCACCTCTCTTTTCCGATTGGTTCAATATGTCATTGAAGTCCCCGGCTAGAAGCCAGGCATTCTCTCGGTTAGTACCGAAAGCAGTGATAGTATCCCACACTTGACGACAGTGGGAGCGAACCGGAGCTCCATAAACAAACGTAAAATAGAACTCTTTATTTTGATATCTTATTTGTGTATCGATAAAGTTTGGAGAAGAACGCAAAATAACCAAATGTACATCCGATTTCCAGAATAACGCTAAGCCTCCACTTAAACCGATAGGGGGCACAGTAAAGTGGTGGTTATAGCCCATCCATCGGAAAACTTGTCGTACATACTCATCTTGATTTTTGGTCTCCATTAGAAACATTATGTCCGGGAAGTACGTAAGACGCAACTCCCTAAGGCGTCGAACTGTCAAGGTGTTTCTAAGTCCCTGACAGTTCCAAGAGGTTGTAATCATTGGGACGGGGATGGTTTCCGGAAAACCATCGAACCCTTAACAATAGAAGGTATTATAACCTTAGAGGGGTCTCGTATTGACGAGGAAACAGGTTCCGCCACTAGTGGTATACAAGAAGTTGATTTCTTCTTTGGTGAAGAGTGAATTCGAACAACATGTCTTTTTTGGAATTAGCTCCAGGAAGTGGACTTGCTGGAGCAATCTTTTTCCCAGTCTTTTTCATATATGTCTTACGCTTAGATCCCTGTTTAGCCGAGGTCTGGGAGGATCCCACCTAGAAGTGGAGAGTTGATGGTGAGCAGTCCATTAAGGAAGCAAAGGACGCATCCGAGGATACCTCCTGACGTTGCTTCTTGTGCAAAGATCGTCCTGTGTCATACCGAACCACAATATCCTGCAAACCGGAGGAGTTGATTAAAGCATTTGATTGTACTCTAATACCCGAAGGTAATGTCTTATCAATAGCAACAGTATTTGAATCTCCGAGTCTTTCTAGGGCTGGCCTCTGAGAGGAGGATGAAGGAGGCTTTTCTCCTGAAGAAGAGAGACGTTCTAAAGCAGGGCGACGAGACTTAGAACTCGTAGAATCCTGAACTAGGATCTTCGATGCAGGTAGTTCCTTCTCTGGTGTAGGATGTGAGAGGTGATGTTCCTTTTTCCTGAAGGTAACATTAGGGAAGCGCGAGGAAAACGAGGCTTTATGTGACAGCTTTTCCCGTTCCTGTTCCCGTTCATAAGAGCTCGGATAAGACCGAGAGGCATCAGCTCCCAAAGCTTCTCGACGAGGATGGTCTGTCAAAGGAGATAAGTCCTAGGAATGAGCTGAACGTGGAGCAGGAATGATCTGGTTATGTGTATGACGTCTCGGCTCACGTCTCTCTGATGCCTTGGCCTTATCAGCATCAAGCTGTTGTAGAGTATTTGTGCGGTTGATATCCGAGGATGCATTACCAGATCAGAGGGAAGGGGGCATAACTTTTCCTCATGTATTAATGAATGACATCTGAAACAGTGACGTTGTAGCTTTTCATATTCAAATTCCAGAGTAGCTTCTTCGCCGGAATCAAGCTTGAAAAGTTTACGAGTTAGAAGAGGTCGAAAGGCATCAATGGACACCCGTACTCGCCCCATAGGTGGGTCACAATCTTCATAACAATAGCTTCCAAGATGTTCCTCTTATAGAAATGAATTGGAAGGTCATGGACCGTTATCCAAAAAGGGATCTTAGAAGGGTAAGAATCATAGATAATGGGTTCCCATCTTTGGATCACCAACATCCATCTCTTATAGTGGAAGAGCGCCCTGTTGAGCACAGAGCGGAGGTCAGCTTTGGATTGGAACCGGAAGCAAAATCGTTCACGGCCTAGAACTTGTCCTTCCACACGTCCCATAAGCCCCCATAGTTGAGGCATGAAGGTAAGCACCGATTGAGGACGCTGAACTTCGGAATTAAGGACTCTACCAATGAGAGTAAGTTTGTTTGCATCTATCAAATCATCATTCTCCGGAGGAGGGAGACGAACAGGGGATTCTCGGGTCCATCGAGAAGACGAGGCAGTGGCTTTACCTTTGTCGGAGTAGGTAAATCGGTGAGACATATTTTAATCAGCTAGTACCGTGACTGCATCAAGCAGTAGAGATCGAGATCGAAGGAGAAAGCAATAGAGGATACACCAAGATCAAAGAGAAGATCGTCAGATGGAGGTGAAACCTAGGAGATCACGATCGCCTTCGGAGGAGATACCTAGGAGCGCCGCCATCTTGAAAACTATTGATGTCTGCCTCTTTTAGGTTAGACTTTTTTTTTAAATTTGCAAAAAACTATTGGTTATTTCTCTCTTTGTGATCCATTTAGCCAGAAGGAGGTTTTATAGCACTCAATTGTAAGAGGAGAAGAGGCCCCAAATCAAACAGCTAGCTTACTTTGACCATATTGAAATTTAATTTTTAGTCTAACAAATCTCTCCATCTTATCATAATTTATAGACACAAATCAATAATTAAAATATCCCATCTCCAATTCTTAAAAAGTGAAAAAGTATGTGCTCACTGCATGTGCGTAGAGAGGAGTCACAGGGAGATGAACATGTTATAATTTCCTATAAGTTTGCCTCCGTTAATCTGTCTGGTGGAGAATCGATCTTCATATCTCCTGGTGTAGGAACATTAATGAACCTTGTAGTCAACCATTGAATTAAGAGAGCTTCCACAAACAATAGTTGTTTTGTTTTTCAACAAATACATTTGTCTTATTTAAATTAGGTAGGTGGTCCCCACCATGTCAACATAAAAATTCTGAATTTTAAAGATAAATTAACGTTGATTGATACCATAAACTGGAAACAAGCCTATGCTTTGTATATATTAGCATGGGATAACATTATAGGATATCGATCCTATTGTGTTGGCCTTCGGGATCGGATTAATGATTAACAGGGACAGTCGGGGGAATTCGTATTAAACCTGATTAACTCAAACCGAACTCGATAAGATCTGAACTGAACCCGAAGCGAAATTTGTAAATACCCGAATGGGTCTTAAACTTCAAAACCCGAAAACCCGAAACCCGAATAAACTCGAACCGAACCCGAACGGGTACCCGAACGCCCACCCCTAACCCTAATGTACAAAACCCAATAAAAAAAGAAAGAAAAATATTTAAAATTATTTAAATAATTTAAGATGTTTATATATTGGTGACATTTGTTATACAAAATTTTTATAAATTGTAATTCTTTAAAAAATAATACCAGCTATCATACTAACATATTTACATAAATATGATAATTTGCCTTGTCGAACAAAATTATTAGATTNTATTAAAAAAATTTGTAAACATAAATTTTAGTTATATATATATATATATATATATATATATATAACTAAAATTTATGTTTACAAATTTTTTTAATAATTTACATTTTCTGATAAAAGTTTGTTTAAAAGTCATAAATCCGAGAATACACAACTCTAAGAGCTCATGTATTTGGTTTCTAATTATTAATAAATTAGGATTTAAAATATAATATAAAAACGGAAAGGGTAGATGAAAAATGAAATTTTTTGTAAATTCACTCACAAAACTTAACGTAATAAGAGACTGCACATAATTTTTGTAAACAGAAATAATATTTAAAACTTTTAAATATAAATATAATTTCATAAAATGTGGGATTTTTAAAATCTTTGGATTAAATTCCATATGTGCTAAAAATTTTGTAAATCAAATTAAAGTAAGTATTAAGAGTTAAAGTAAATATACTTTTTTTAGTTGCCTTGATATTATTTTTACAAATCAAAAACATTACAATTCGAAACAATCTCCCAAAATCTCTCACATCATAAAAGTTAATAGAAAAGTTATGATTAATTTACAGAAATACACTTAAAAGGAAAAGAAATTTTACATT
>OVAN01007157.1:8975-20107 GCA_900406275.1 Anastatica hierochuntica | reverse complement strand
CTTAGGTGGATAGTCTAAAAAGCAAAGATTAACTCCTTTTAATTAGTTAGATTGAATTTTATTAAGTAACTTTTAGCCGTTGATAAAATAAAAAATAAAAAGAAATAAAATTTTTTTTTGAGGAAAATATTTGATCTAAAAACACTTGAATATTAGTTTTATGCGTTTCGCAAGTAAAAGATGATAAGTTGTATTTTGTTAGGCTAATAGAGAAATCAAATAACTGTATCATTTTATTATGGAGGGAAGCACAAGGTCAATGTCTGTTGATTGATCATTATTTTGAAATCCATAATCTAGTTTTATATCACACAAAAAAATCCAGTGTACTCTTCTAGATCACATCATATAAAGGATGTGTTTGTGTTTGCACTAGTGTATCTTAGTATCTATTGTTTGTTTTTTTTTCATCTAGTAGAATATATTGAAACGTTAAAAGTTACACAAGTTGAGAATCTAAGCCGACAAAGGACACGCTCTTTCCGGAGCCATAAGCCGGCGGGTTTAAAAGAACATCCCCGGAGCCAAACACTAGTGAGACACAATCACTGAAAGCAATAAAACTGAACATAACAAAAAGGATAAAGAGATCGTGACAGACAAATCTAGTACTAAAACAAAGGACTCTGATAATGCAGATCAAACGAGAGCGGAAGAAGAAGTTAAGCAAAGCCTCCTATCACAATTATTTGGTTGAGAAAAGAAAGCTCTTTATATTGCTTCACCATGACGAAGCCACGAGCAACCCGCAAACATTATACTGCTTCATCAGAACGAAGCCACGAACTAACGGGAACCAATCCAACCGAATAGCCGAAAATTAACAGATTTTTCAATCGACCATCCTAAGACAAGAAGGTAAAGACAATCACTTTTAATGAAACAACTAAGGTTCCAAACCAAGCGAAGGCACAACTCCTCAATCTCGCAGAACCACAAAGAGAACCAAATTGACATGAAAAAAACAGAAGATCAACCACCTGAGGCTTGAGACACCTCTATCCCCAAATCGAACACTCCGACTAAACCCTAGCCTCAACACCACCGAAACCTCCTAACGCCTACATCCTCCTTCGCCACTCCAATCACCGCAAACTAGCTCACTTTTGCCAAGTAAATCCATCTTAATCTCCCAATAAGAGAGTCATAATCCCCAATCCGGTTATAAAAAACTCGGATTTAAAATTGTCTTTAAGACTATAAGGGTAAGCCATAAATCTGAAGAAATATAGTAAACTATGACAAATAGAAACTAGCAATAAAGTAAACGGTGAAGAAGAAAGTGAAACTATGAAAGTATACAACCAGTGCCGGCCCTGGATACAAGCCACATAAGCTTTAGCTTCCGGGCATTAATACTTTAAATAAAACATTGGCCATTCTTTGTTCAAAACTTCTGTAGCTTAGTTGGTTTGGTTGATATCCCTTTAAGAAAAGGGTGGCGAGTTCGAATCTCGTCATGTGCCTAAATTTTTAATTTTTTTTTTAAAATGGAAGCGGCCCATATTATTTTTAGTGTGCGTCCAGTCCATGTAACTGTTGGATCGGGCCTGTATACAACTCATATTGGAGAAGAAGATAAGCTTTAAATACAATACTCCGATTGAGAGAAAGACACAACAAAAGGGATCCCAATAAAACGAAATTTTCTTTTATTTAAAGACATACCGGCTGAAAACCGGAGAAAGATCTGAACACGTCGGAAAAAAACAAGTCGCTGGAACGCATCCGACGAAGGCAAACAAAAAGAGTGATGGTCTCTCTCCCATCCCTGTGAAGTGTAGAGAGGATAGAACAATAAGAGTTAATTTACTAACAAACATACAAAAACCATTAATTAAAAAGGAGGGAATCACAAAAAACGTAATATTAAAAAAAAAATGGGGAATTTTTACCAAATGTCCCTATTTGGAAAAAAAAAATAAGGGTCAAAATAGTAAATTAATAGTTTGGGTAGATATGAGAATAAATTAATGGTGGGATCTTTAGTTAGATCTTTATATTTACCTTAAAAACAATACTTTAACACTTAAATGTTTTTTCTCCAATGGATTTGACATGATACTATTTGGATGAATATGTGACCCACTGCATCATAATTTTTTAAAATAAAAAATGACTTCATTTAAAAATATGACAATATACTTTAAATAATATTTTAAATTTTTTTGTTATATCTTAAAATTTAATAGTTTTATAATAATTTTTAAATCTTACAAATCATAATTCTTATAATTTAATAGCATTACAAGAAAATTTTCATGATGCATTCGGAGAAGATGTCAAACCTAATAGAATGATGACATTATTTTTTCAGAAACCATTATATATAGTTAAATCAATTTCGTGATCTTGGTCAACAACTTGCTGTAAATTGGACATTTCGGGCATATGATTAATATGAAAAATATTTGCCCCAAAAACGGAGGGATTAACAAAATGACAAAGTTTGGGACGATAATTTTATGTAATATTTGATACAAAATAATATCAAAACTCTATGTCAAAGGTAAAAGAAGATTCTACTGACATTGATTTTTGAAATATAATCAGCTCTTGTCCAAGGTTGGCTAATTTCGAACAACATTCTCTGAGCTCAAAAAATATTTCATGGCTTACATACTAATCAGCCATGTAAAAAAAATTTGTGAGTATCAAAACAGAAATGAGTAAAGCATACGATAGAGTTATGTGGCCCTTTGTCTAGAATATATTATGAAAGTTTGGCTTTGCAAAAAATTGGGTTGGGTGGATGATGTGGTGAATTCGGTCAGTTAAATTTAGGATGCTAATTAATGGACAATCGCCCTGCACGATTTAACCGAATTGGGGTCTTAGGCAGGGCGATGCTTTCTTGTCGTACATATATATACTTTGTACAAAGGCCTTGTTTGTGAGTTTTAGACATGCAGGGAGGAAAAATGTAGTTACAGGTTTAAAGGTTACTAGATTATGTCTGTCGATCTCTCATTTGTTATTTGCGAATGACAATTTATTTTTCAGTAAGGCATCTCGTGACAAATGGGAGGCTGTGAAGTGGAAAGGAAGTGAAAGTTCGTCCTAAATAGTAGGATAAGTATCGATCGATCTTGCACTAGGATCGATCGATGCATGGTTTTAGATGCCTCTGGATACAAAGACAAGGATCGATTGATCGTTGCACCTGGATCAATCGATCCATGTCCAGACGTGAGCATATCAGATTTCGGTGATAAAATGAAGCCTCCATATCTGTCAACACCCAGTCAAAAGATCAAGGAACGAGAGTATGAGAAGCTGAAAAATCTAGTCGGTGAATTACATGTACGATCGCCTTTCCAAGAGGCATTCATGATGATACCTTCTCTTAAGAGGTACATGAAGGATATCCTTTCAGATAAAATGACCTTAGAGGAGGGTGTATCAGTGCTTATTGCAGAGTGTAGCGCAGTTCTATAAAACATCGCACCAGAGAAACGTGAGGATCCATGTCCTTTTGTTCTATCTTTCAAGATTGGATCACTTACGTTTGAACGATTTCTTTGTGATTTGGGGTCAGGTGTTAGTGTGATGCCCTTGTCAGTATCTCAGTGGTTGAATCTGACAAACTACAAGCTCACAAGAATGTCATTGATACTTGAAGATATATCGATTCAAAGACTAGTGGGTATTCTAGACAACATTCCGTTGGAGTTGGAGAGGGATATGTGTTTACGGATTTCGTAGTCCTGGAACTTGAAGAAGAGCCCAAGGATCTTATTATTTGGGAAGACCATTTTTGTCTACTGCCAGAGCTATGATTGACATGCAGAATGATCAGATAGATCTTCATCTTAAGATGTTGACTATGAAGTTAAACATTAAGAAATGCATGAAGAAGCCTGCCATTGATGGGTACACGTTTATGTCGACACACTTGCTGATGTGATCAAAGACTCAGCTGAAGAACTGTACACTGAGGACCCACTATGAGTTGCTTTGACTCAGATTGAGAGCGAATATGGATTCCTGGATGAATACACTAGCGAGGTTGCCTTGTTGTTGGACTCGACACCTACTATTGAGCTGCAGGTCGCATACATCAAGCTCGAAGAGCCATCTCCTGCGACATCTACCTCCTTATTGGCGAGCTCGGACTCTGATTGGAGCTAGTTGAAAGCTCCAAAAATCAAACTCAAGCCACTACCTGCAGGACTAAGGTACGTTTTCTTAGGTCCAACTCTATATACCCTATGATTGTCAATGATAACTTGAACAATGTTGAGATTGTCTTACTTCTCTCGAAGTTAAGGAAGTACAAAAAAGCATTGGGATATTGTTTGGATGATATCACAAGTATTTCTCCAGATCTCTGTATGCATAGGATCCACTTGGAGGAGGAATCCAATACTTCGATCGAACATCAAGGGAGACTCAATCCTTAGCTGATAAAGGTTGTCAAGAAGGAGATTCTAAAACTTTTGAGTGCAGGTGTGATCTATCCCATCTCTGACAGCACATGGGTAAGTCCAGTACATGTGGTACCAAAGAGAGGTGGGATCACTGTCATCACTAATGAGAAGAATGAGCTCATTCCCACTAGGACTATCACATGTCACAGGATGTGCACTGACTACAGGAAGCTGAACTCGACCACAAAAAGGATCATTTTCCACTTCCTTTTATTGATCAAATGTTTGAAAGACTTGTCGTTCATCCTTATTATTGGTTTCTTGATGACTATTCAAGTTTCTTTCAGATTCCCATTCACCCGACGGACCAGGAGAAGACCATATTCACGTGTCCTTATGGGACATATGCTTACCGGAGAATGCCATGCGGACTGTGCAATGCACCAGTGACTTCCCAATGCTGCATGATGTGTTTCTTTACTGATTTTAATTGAAGATATCATGGAAGTTTTCATGGATGACTTTTCTGTATATGGTTCTTCGTTTACTAACTGTTTATCTAACCTTTGCAGAGTTTTAGAAAGATGTGAAGAGAAACATTCTGTTCTAAACTGCGAGAAGTGTCACTTTATGGTGTCGGATGGAATTGTTCTTGGCCATAGGATCTCATAGAGGGGCACCAAAGTTGACAGAGCCAAGATAGAAGAGATGACGAGCATGTAACCTCCTATATCTATCAAGGATATTTGCAGGTTCCTTGGCGCAAGGTTCTACAGAAGGTTCATCAAGGAATTTTCCAAGACAACCAGACCTCTGACTCGATTACTCTCTAAGGATATTAAAGTTGACTTTGATGCTGATTGTTTGTTAGCCTTTCAAACAATCAAGAAGGCACTAGTCAGCGCTCCAATTATGCAGCCACCAGAATGGGATTTACCTTTTGAGGTAATGCGTGTCACTAGCGACTAGGCAATAGAAGCAGTATTGGGTCAGAGAAAAGATAAGAAGCTCCATGTGATTTACTATCTCAGCAGAACACTTGATGACACTCAGATCAAGTATACCCCTACAGAACAGGAGCTATCGGATGTGGTTTATGTATTTGAGAAGTTTAGACAATATTTGGTGGGATCCAAAGTCATTGTTCACACCGATCATGTTACTTTGAGGTATCTTATGTCTAAAAAGGATGCTAAATCGAGACTGTTGAGATGGATATTGCTGTTACATGAATTGGATATGGGAATTCAGGACAAACAAGGCATCGAGAATGGTGTTGCTGACACCTTTCTCATCTGCGAGTGGAAGTTTAGACTCCACTTGATGATAATCTTCCAGAGGAGGATGTCTACATGGTCCACCTTGCTGGAGGATGAGTATCTATATGAAGTAGATGTTTTTGCCATTAGACAAATTCATGATGAGATTCCTTGGTTTGCAGACTTTGCGAATTATCTGAGTTCCAAAGTAGAATCACCAAATTTCGCAGGCTACGGAATAAAACGTTCCTCAGAGACGTCAGACATTACTTTGGGGATGATTCGTTTCTCTACAAGAGATGTTCTGACGGACTTTTTCGCAGGTGCATTCTAGAGTCAAAAGTGCAGGGTATTCTTTATCATTGTCATGGTTCAGTGTATGTCGGACACTTCGCTACCTTCAAGCCGATTTTGAAGGTACTACAAGCAGGTTTCTTGTGGCCTACTGTGTTGAAAGACGCCCATGATTTTTTTTCCAAGTGCGATGTCTGTCAGAGAAAAAGGAATATCTGCAAAAAGAACGAGATACATCAGAACTTCATTATGAAAGTTGAGGCATCCAATGTAGGGTGTATTGATTTCATTGGACCATTCCCACCATCCTATATAAATCAGTACATCTTGGTTGTTGTGGACTATGTGTCCAAATAGGTTGAAGCGCTGGCCAACCCTCCAAATGATGTAAATGTCGTCTTTAAGATGTTTAAGTCAGTGATTTTTCCGCGATTTGGAATTCTGAGAGTTGTCATCAGTGATGGGGGATCCCATTTCATCAATAAGTTGTTTGAGAGTATGCTGAAGAAGCACAAAGTTCGACATAAGATAGCTACACCTTATCATCCTCAAACTGGTGGTCCAGTAGAGATTTCCAACAGGGAAATTAAGGAAATCTTGGAGAAGACAATTGGCAAGACACATAAAGATTGGGCTGTGAAGCTTGATGAAGCATTCTTGGCATACCGACTGCATTTAAGACTCTTTTAGGCACAACTCCGTACCATTTGGTCTGTGAGAAGTCTTGTCACATGTCGGTTGAGTTAGAGTACAATTGATTATGGGCTACGTAATTGATGAATTTTGACATCAAGCCTGCAGTTGAGAAGCAGATGATTCAGATCAATGAGCTCGATCAGATACGGCTGAATGCCTATGAGAACACACGAATCTACAAAGAACGGACAAATGCATTCCATGATAAGAGAATCATTCCACGCCATTTCGCTGTGGGACATCATGTACTATTATTTAACTCACGTTTGAGACTGCTTCCAAGTAGGCTCAAATTGTGTTGGTTGGGACCATTTATGTTATTTCAGGTTCGACCATATGGAGTTTTCGTTCTTGAAGATAACAGATGGAGATTAACTGTGAATGGCCTACGATTGAAGCCATTTATTACAGACGCGCCACCCGAAGAATGAATGCAAATTTCTTTGACGAATCCACCTGTCGTCTGATTGCATCACAGTCAGGCTCGTGACTTTAAATAAGCGCTGAGCTGGAGGTAACCCAGTAAGGATTTTTTTCATTTAGCTAGATTTTTAGCGTTTTTCGTTTTTGGTGTTTTCAATTTTTGTGCGTTTTGGCTTTGGAATGCAGAAAAAGAGCGTCTGGACAAAAGGACAGGGATCGATCGATCCATATGCATGGATCGATCGATCAATGCCATGAGACACACCTGGAAATTAGGAAAAGGATCAATCGTTCCTTGCACAGGGATCGATCGATCCCTGTGCATGAAATCATGATATACTCGCGACACAATCAGGTTTCTCCCCATTCTTCTCTTTTTCTGTAAAATGAAAACAATCACCCCAATTTGATTTCTCCCTCAATTCTTCACGGATCAGAGTTGTTTTTGGGTCTAAATCCATTAGTTTTTTGTCCTCTTTCATTCTATCTAATCGGTTTTCGCTAAATCGAAGGTATGTGTTCACAATCCTCACTTCTATTTTCATCACTTTTAGGTTGATTTTGAGAACTTTTATTTCTTTGATTTTTAATCTATATTTGGACCATGAGTGATGCTATATACATGTTATATGATTTTTATAAGTAGGATTGTACTTGAGTTAAGTGGTTGGAGGGATTAATTTGGTAATTTTTCTAATTTCGCGTTTCGGACGCCAGAAGTTTGCGAGGATGCCTGTTCATGATGATTTACCTTGGTTTTTTTATGATATTACTCTTTTGTGGCATCCATGTGAATGATTTCTACAAGTGTTGGTGGTTGATTGCAATGATTTTGATGAGTTACACTTGGACTATGAATGCAAAACGAAAAATTGGAAAAGTTAATGATGTTCTTGCTTGGGTGAACTTTTTTGATGCATGCTCTTGATGTTTATGAGTTTGATTTTAACAGGAACATCGCTCTTTGCAATAGAGAGGATAATTTTTGTTTTTGTGGTGTCTTGAATTTGATACTAATTTGGTTCCCAAGTGTTCGTTTTCGTATGATATGAGTAAACGTAAAGTCGGAGCTGTTCCCAAGCCAAGACCGAAGTCTGGACTACATGAGCGTTTCAGGAAGACCGATGTCACACATCACGCCAACCGTCCTGTCACTGAAGAATTGGATGAGCACGACTCTTAGTTCTTACAGGATTTAGAGCATATCACATTCCCCATGACCTGTGTCATTGACATTGACCTCCTAGAAGCATTGGGGATTTGCATGGACTTCTTTAATTTTTTTCGTAGGATGGGACTCACAGGCTTGTTCGAGATTGAGGATCATGTTTACCCTGATCTTTGCCGTAAAATTCTTAACGTTTGTGTGCCTCGTCTATCAAGATCTTAGCAACCCCGTAGCAGACCAAGGTACATTCTCTTTCATCGTGCAAGGTCAGTTATACTTTATTTCCCTTATGGATTTGGCACGAGTGTTTGGTTTTGTGCAGGGTCTAGCCACTATGTCCCACATTTGCAGAGGTCCAACGAACTTTGGAACTATATTGCTGTTGGGCAATTTGCTTCTAGGAGTGCGAAGCAGTCTCGTATCCGCAGTCCAGTTGTCAGACTTGCAGCCAAGATCTTCAGCTCCCATATCTATACCAAGTTCATTCAGGTTGTTGTTACCAAAGATGAGTTGGGTCTTTTGTTCACTGGAGTTAGACACACTTGGGATTTGGGAGCTCAGATTTGTTATGTCGCGGCCACATATTTTAACATGGTCACGGTTGTTGCTGACAAGTTCGCCTTCTTCAATGTGATTGCTTCTGAGAATAAGTCTTTTCTGCAGGTGCTCTGATCATTCATCTTTTGCGTTTTGTGTAGTTTGATTTCAGTGGTCACTAGAAGGCGGAGTTCAAACTTCCCAAGCAGGTGAAGATCTGGCGAGACGAGAGACTTACCTATGCTTACCTCGATGGGAAGCATCTCATGGACAATTCCATCTTAGTGTCACCCTAGAAGAAGTTCGTTGATGATTCGAGACCTTTTATCTACCACTTCTAGGATCGCCATCAGAGGTCTCTATACATTGAGTTGCCATGACCGAATCTGACGTCCATTGCTGATTTGCTGGGAGTTGAGATACTACCACCAGCATACCGTCTCTGCCCCCTGTCCCCCATCTTTTAAGAAGGGTTCCTCAGGTCCTACTGGGGACCATGATTATGATGCTAACTACAAGGCGCATATGCCTCCACCTGCTGCACCTATTGGTCTTGAGATCACAGAGCTGTTTCAAGAGGATTTAAGTGCTTATGAACTAGACCCACCACCGCCACTCGCTGCTTCAACCTCATAGTTCAAAGCGTGGACATGTGCATAGCCATCAAAGGACGAGTTCCCTCATGCTGCGGTTCACCAGGGGATCTCGAGGATAGGGCATTTACTTTCTTGTTCTCCTCGCAGTCCTTATGGATTATGTGTGTTGTATAATTATTTTAGACTATTGACTCTCCGCATTGCACTTCATTTTTATTCTTATTGACCATTTCATTTGAGCTTTTAGCAAATGCAAACTGGAATACCTCATGCCAAACTCCCAACCAGAAATCTTTGCATCTCAAGCTTTTGTCAGAATTTTTTTTTAACTCTATTTATTTGGACTACTAAGGAACTTAATCGCTTTGTGATATGCTCAGGTTTTCGCCCGAGATAACACTGTAAGCACACGGATGTACGTTGTAGTGGTTCGGGATCGAATCCACAGAGACCAAAGGTAGTACAAAGAATGTAGAATCAAACAGTGGACTAAAGATAAAAAAGATATCTTGTAGAATGATGCAAAAATCGAAATCAAGAGACCACAGAAAAGCAGACAGCAAACGATGAGGTTGTAAAATAATCAAAGAAGTGTTGGGCATCGGGTATTCTCAAGGAATTCATTGTTGATTTAAATTATAGACTAGGGAAAAGGTTACGAACCGTCTTGAACTCAAATTCTAATGTGGAACTTNGATCTACTTCCGTACTCACAGCTCCCTATGTATTAGAAATCTCGAGACTAACTTCCGTTGACCCTCGATTTCTAATCATGCATTACTAACAAATTTGATAAGTTCAATATTCACTTAAACATCAACTTCCGTTGGCTTAAGAAGAATTGCTCATCTAGAATTCTTTCAGGCATTTAAACATTCACCTTCTAACAGTTAAATTATCTAAGTTCAGAAACTAAGTGATCAATTCAGTTTCATGCATTACGAACAATCATAGACGAAGATCCATTAAATTATATTCCTAATCATACGATTCTATATCAACAACTCATGAATCCCTATGTGAGAATCCCTAAACCCAACAAACAGACTACTCACTCATGGAAATAGCAAAAAAAAAACAGATCAAAGTCATGAGAAACATGATTGTATTATGCATAAACAAAAGTAAATAGGATTCCGAAGACTTCTCGATTGAAGAACAAAAAGACTTCTTCTCCCTAGGTTACAAACACAATCTCCGCTCTCTAAAACTCTCTAAAAGTGCATTCTAAAAAGGAAAACAAAAGCTTAAGTCTTTTTGTTGTAATTCGGTTCGAAATAACTTCGGTCTGGTTCTTCGTAAAATCGGTCCGCAATTTAGGACAGGGATCGATCGATCCAGACATGGATCGGTCGATCTGTGTCCAGAATTCTGGGTATTTTCCAGCTTTTCACGAACACTTCCTTCGACGCTTGAAATCCATCCAAAATGTATTCTTTTCGCACATTGAAGATCGATTCCTGTAAAAACAACAAAGAACACAAATCCGCGCCAAAACAATCCGAATACATACTAAAAACCATAGATCTCGTGTGAAAACCGTAGTAAAAACCTACTAAAATACTTACACATCAAATCTCCCAGACTTGAATCTTTGCTTGTCCTCAAGTAGAGGAAACGAAGACTAAGCCTGCAGGAAAAGAAACTCAAAAACCAAATGGACTGCATGCTTTTAGAAAACCTTACTCTACGATACTTTCGATAACCATGATGACACNTAAAAACTACTAAAATACTTACACATCAAATCTCCCAGACTTGAATCTTTGCTTGTCCTCAAGTAGAGGAA
>OVAN01007156.1:0-20107 GCA_900406275.1 Anastatica hierochuntica | reverse complement strand
TGAATGTGTTGAGCAAGAGCTCATTGAAGTCGAGCATGTGTCAGGACAAAAACAGAAGGCAGACATCTTGACAAAGGCTCTCGGAAGAACTAAGTTCAAGGAGATGAGAGATCTCATTGGAGTGCATGATCTGAGTAAAAGGAGTTTCAAGCTTAAGGGGGAGTATGTTGGTATAAGCTTGAAGCTAACCGGTACTACTTGAGATTCAAGGAAGCTGCTAAACCAAGTCATGGTTTAATCCAAATAAGTTTAGGAAATATTCTTTAGGAGTTATCTAAATAAGTTAGGAGTTATCTAGAAGTCCTATTAGTTTTTGGAGTTGTGTTAGCATATATATTGATCGAGTTATGATCAAAGTAGTTGTGAGGTTTTTGGTTTTGAGATATTTTCCAAAAGCAATAAAGAGAGTTTTTGAGTTTGACAATTTCGATTTGTTTGATTCAATACAGTCAACATTTGAAACAATGAACTTTGTTTCAATAAAGCAGGGCTAACATGATTTTGTTAAAAACTAAAGCCCAGTTAGCCATATAAGCTATACCACAGAGTCTACAAACACATGGGTTATATCATCCTCAAAAACAATGGTGATTTATGAATGAGGCGGAAGAAAAAAACAATGGTGCAACAGAAAAATAATGTGAACGACAACATCCATATACACATTGCCTCTATTGGAAATCTATACCACTTGATTTTTTACTTGCGTGATTTTTGGTTTAGATTTAATAGGGTGATGATTGTGATCATGCAATTATTTATCCTTTAGATTATCTAATAGAATTTTTTACACTCTTATGCTTCAGGTTAGGTGGGTTTTGTCTGAAGGCTCTATAAACTCGGAGTATGCAGGCATGGGAAAGGTTCTTAAAGAGGTGATTTACTTTGTGAAATGATTACTTTCAGAAAAAACAATTAATTATATTTTTGTGTGCTAAAATCTTTGTGTGAAACCAGTGACATTAGCAAGGAATAATCCTTTTTATCTTTGTTATTGTGCAGATGTGCTAAAAATGGGGCATGATGGCCAACCTGCTTCTCTCATGATTTCTATCGTTGAAGTTTTGCTTTTGAAAATCTTAATGAACGAGTATATTGTGTGAAGTTGTTAGAATATTTAATTCATCTTCCCCCGCATAACACAACCGTTTCTTTGCCGCCGTTGTTGTTCTCCACCTTGGAGTTCTCTGAGTGCTTTAGCCTTAGTTGACTCTGTTGCCAACATGTAATTCGACTGAGTCATCGAAGGTGAAGAAGAGGGTATTTGTGACTTTAGTTTTAATAAAAAGATGACCTGGAAAGTTAGATATTAAATTGATGTATAAAATATTGACTAAAGTATATGACAAAAATTTAAACTATTAATTAATGTATAATATTTTATAGTGATATTAATTTAAAAATAGTGATGATGTCAAAGTTAGAGAATAAATTGATTTAAAAGAGTCGGAAAAAAAAAATTGATTTAAAAGAATAGTGATTAAAAGTACTTGACTTAAATTTAAGGTTGAATTAATAGATATTACAAACAAAAATCAATACTTAAGTATGTGGGATTGAGGAAAAAATAATATTATAAAATGGAGTTTTATTAAAAAAAAACCTTCTCCTCTTGAACAAAAAAAAGTAAGAGTAAAAAAATAAAATTAACAATTGGAGATATGATATTTAAATAATGGGTTGATCTTAGTTATCTATTAGTATTTCTCTAAATTTAATTATGATATAAACTATATTATACATTGACATTATTTTTAAATAATTATAATGTAATAAATATTGATTTTTGGAACATAAATTTTTTACGGAAATACTTTAAATAAAAAACCTGATATATTAACAAATAAATAACAAATCATGCTAATTTACTTCAACTTTATATTATTTATAAAATAATAAACTTAAAAATATTAATGAAATTAAAGGAAGAAAAAAGTATTTTAATGATTACAAAAAATTTAAAACTAAAAAAAATAAAGTTAAATTATTATTTTAAATTTAGTGTTTAAAAATCAGTCATGAGATATAAAGAAAAATTATATTTCTTAACACTTACAAAAAAATAGATATCAAAGACTTATTACTTTATGGATATAACTACTAAATTAACAAAAAAAAAAACTTATCATTATGTTGGATATAACAAAAATAAAGTTCCAGATAATTTAACATTAGTAACTTACTTAATTGAAAAAAATGTTATATTAAAAGCTTATAAATTTCCTTACTTAAAATGTTATTTAAAAAATAGATACGCACATGAAATTCATAACATGTCAACTAAAATCGCAACTTAATCATAAAGTATTATTTAAATGAAAAAAACGATAAAAAATGCTAGCATGAGTTACTGATATTTATAAATCGTTTTTATACAAGCGCGAAAATTTGGCTATACCTTTTTTTCCGGCCAACACTTTGTTTTATTAAAGTAGATGAGGAAATTACAAGATGAATACAAGCAATTAAGCTAGACAATTAAACACGCTTATACTTAAAGATAAGACCAACCAATACCCGTGTGTGTTTATTCTACTTTGCTCACAACAGAGGACACGTGTCCATCTAGACATGACGAGCAGCTTTTCCAGTCTTCTTCATTGCCGAACTTCACCCCTTCGGTGCCAACTCTACACCACCGTAGAAGCTTGACATCGATTGTTGTTGCAGAGCATATTTTGCTTGTATCATCTTTCTTGCCCACCATAGAAACCCTTCCGGAATCGCTGTCCTCCCTCTTCATTACCCTCCTCCTTTAGCTAAGAGAAACATGTTCCTCCTCCGGTAAACTCGACACGGAGATTTTGTGCCGCCTCAACTAAGGATTCACGGACCGAAAGAGCATGACCCTACTCCTTTCACGCTAGAAAGATTAAGGTGAGAAAACTAGGATTAGGAATGAACTTGTAACACCAAAGGGTCACTTGTAAACTAATCAAAAGATTGGACCTTTACTCAACCCAAATCGGATAAAAGATAGAGAACAAGCACATGTCGATTGAGTTGAAGAACCAAACATGTTAAAACCGAAATTTATTTCCACAACAAAAGATCCGACTTTATTACCCGGAAGTAGTCTCCGTCAAAACAGAAGTGTATTGCCGGAAAACTCCGACGAAGGAAAACCGACATCAAGTCGGAGAAGTTATTGACCGTAGTAAAGTATCCGAAGTGGTTCTTAAAAGAAAACATTGTCGCCGGCGTTAAACCAGCAACGAACCTAAAAACAAACAAAAAACCGGACGCGGCGCAAGCCACAGACCGATGAAAACGCAAGCTTTGGTCGGAGAAACCTCTAGAGAATGTAGAGAGAGAAGAGTTTTACTTTTATCGTTTCTTAAATTGGCTATACCTGAATAATAACTTATATCCCATTAATCACTTTTTCTCTACAAACTCGGTTCTCTAGTCACAACTTTTCTCTCTAGCGGCTGGTAAAATCCTAAATCTCAAGATCGAAACCGACGCCCGACGTTTTCTTCGAGCCGCCGTCGGATTTGTTGTTTTTCTTCGGCTTTCTAGTTTAACTTCTCGGCCTCCTTTGTAGTTGTTGCAGTTTCCTTTATGAATCTAGAGCTCTTTCCCTTGGATCTTATTATTGCTAATCGGAAGCTGCGGGATAAAGGAACGAGATTGGTGGGTCGTTTCAGCCTCAGTTCTTCGTTTTGCCGGTCTCACAGCTTGCTATTCCGGAGTTTTTGGGGTTTGATTAGAGAATAGTTGTTGTGGTCGAGTGAATCTATTGGAAGTCACAGGTGGGTTAAGAGTTTCTTTGGGCTTAATGGAAAATTCTTCGTGAAAGCTTGACGTCTCCGGTGTGGTTGTGGTGGCGAGATTTCTTCACTCCATCTCTTCTGTCTCTCCTTGCTCTGTTTTTGAAAGCTTCGTAAAGGTCTCTGTTTATATAATTACTTTAGTCTTTAGTGATATAAGCTTGGTTAGATTGTTGAGGTCTCACAGTGAGGTCTCGGGTGTTGTTTTCTTTAGGTCTTGTTTCTTTAGCATTTAGGTTTGATGTGGTGGTCTCTGGGTATTAGGTTTTGTGTAGTTTCTTTGGGTGTTTTGTTTAAGTTATTGGTAATTAGTATGAAGAAGCCTATGGGGTTGAACAATTAGTGTGGGGGTTTTTAGTGCGTTAATTGTCGGTGTGGTCTAGGTAGGTTTTGGGGTGTGCGAGAGGTGTCCTCTTCTTACTAGCTAGGATCAACGGGTTGGTTCCGGGTCCTCAGTAAGGAGGTGTGTAGAGCATCTAGTCTTTGGCCGTTGACTTTCTACGGATACCTTTTATGGTGTTTAGGTTCCTAGGCCTGGTTTGTTGTTTCGGCGTTATCCTCGTGGCTCATTTTTTGCAAGTGAGCAATATAATGAGTGTCACCCGAAGATCATTCCTTGCTTTGATGGCTAGTTAAGCTCAGCTCCAGTACTCTTCCAATCAGTTCCATTTTCTACCTAGTTCATTCTCTTCTTTATTGTACGTTTTGTTCTTCCCATAGTTTTTTCTTCTGTATGTTGTTTTATTTGCGTTACTTTCGTGTTATTCTGGCTCCGGGGGTTCTTTTAAAACCCATAGGCTTTTGGTGTCGGAAAAGCCTTGGGCTTTTGCCGGCTTATGACTCTGTAATCGGTTCTTCCCTAATAATATCAGATGAAAAAAAAAAAAAATAATAACTTATATCATATAAACATAATAGCAAAATAATTGAATTTTGTATATGAGTTTTTTTTCTGTCTGCAACTATTTCACTAAAAACTCAATAAAGAAGTAAAACTTATTATTAGCCCATTATAATTAGTCCAAACCCAACCCTTAATTCATTAAATATATATAAGAACAAAATAAGATCATATTTAATAAAAGAAGGGCACAGACACGTGGCCAATCAAAAGTCATTCGTTTGGAAATTTTGTATATTACTAGGGGATTGGCCGCGCTACGCGCGGTTTATTACTAACAAAAAATTTGTTAATATTTTTTTATCAAAACGTTTGTTTGAACTATAGTCAATCTTTAAATTTAAACATAGTAATCTTAGTTGGTTTTTATTTTGTGGTAACACTACAACCTAACCTATGATAATTTTTATATATTATTTGTGAAATTAGAGTGATACGTTGATAGAAATGTAGACACTGTATCTTTTTATTTTTAAAGATTCAAAATTTCTTTTAAATTTCTAAAACTCCTTTTTATAATATGCATAAATCATTTATAGAAATAATTTTTTTACCACTATTGTTTGTGTGTTATATTAGTACTTTTACAGCACATAATTATGTTTAGAAACTCCATGATTACTTGTAAATGCATTATTAATATTTGCAAATTACACCATCTTTAACATTTTCACTATTTATTTGATCTTTGCTTTCACTATTGTTTGGTTTTTATGCATCGTATTCTTAAAAAAAATATATAACTATAAAATAAGGCTTACTATTCCGTAAGATTATTGTCTTTAAAAAAAAATTGGGCATCAACCTAATTTATCTATTTTCTAAATACTTTGGGTGGTTTTTAACTGTTGATGAAATACTCATAAGTTTTTCTTTTCTTTTACCCAAAAATTATAAAAAGAAGAATATTTCTCTGTTCTATAATACTTTTAAGTTTGATTTATGTTTTTGTTAACTTGTTTTAATGTGTGAGGTATCATTATAATTTCTATTCTTAATAAATATTCTTATAAAATGTTAATCTAAAGAATCATTATAGTTATAAGGTGTTAATTGTCACCCTTGATATTAGGGGGGAAACTTTATTTTTAGTTTGAATCTAAATAATTTTATTGTATTATATTGTCAAAAAAAAAATTTAACACCCATATAATTTTTTTTGAGAGTGTCAATATATATTGCCTTTTTTTATCCGATTAAATTTTCTCGTGGTCTGTCACTGACATCTCTTTTGTAAACACCATATTTTTTTAAACATTGGTAGTAAATTTTTCTAAACATCTCTTCAGTCTTGACTCAATAGCAGAAAACACAAATTTCTCCATTTTATGTTTCATATCATAAAATTTGTAACTTACATTTTCATATAGTAAACATTTGACTTTACATTTTTTTTATAGATTCAGTGTGTTGATATATGTTTTAAATGGTACATCGAAAACTATAAAACTTGCCATATAATTTTGAGGTTTCTTTTTTGTCAATTTTTTTGATGTTTGTAATATTATTTTGTAAAGTATAACAGGTTCATATGCTCCTTACTCAAACCATACGTAAATCCATAGATTTTTTTTGTTGTCGCCATAACTTTTTATCTAAAATTTAGTAAATTGAGTGTTTTTTCGACCAAGTTTCTTAAACATATTATCCATTATTTGTCCAGTCTTCTATTTTTGTTGTGCATGTTTAAATCTATTAAAGTATAAACAAACTTTCTCTTAAATATCTCATACTTAAACTAAATCACTTTGGTCTACCAGACTCTCTAGTGGAGGGGATATGTGAGGTTAAATGAACTACCGAATCGGTCCATTATGGTCTGTTTGTTGAAAAAAGAAACTTAAAAAAAAAACTAAACCACTTTGGTCTTCTCAGAATAATATAATTTTTTTTAGTATTTGTCTTGTTATTTTTCGTTCGTAAAAGTATAGACTACCGTGCCTATCATATCTTTAAACCAAAATATTGAAATCACTAAATAGTTTTGCCTATCCTCTCGTGTAAACGTGGGGCAGCTCTTTCAGGCTTCTCTGATGGGTTTTTTTTGAGTCAGCTTCTTTGATTGATTCTCTTTCACTTCTTCTTCACTCATATAATAAAAAAGCAAGTCAATAAAACAAATTACTCTAGAAATAACAGAGCAAGTTCACAAATAGATTGCTTTTAAGAAAACAGAACAAGTCTATAGAACAAATACTAAATCTCGCAATATGTGAATCATCTCATGAAAAGTAACTTCTTTTTTACTTTTGATACTCACAATCTGTGTGGAACTTGTTTCACTTCTTGATAAATCTTGCCATATAATTAAATTTTAGAACATCGAACATCTAAAATTATCAAAATTTGATATCTGGAACACACATAAAAAACAAAGAAAGTCATGTACTCGTCAATGACCATACGTAATTAACTTTGATTGTAAGGGTAATGCATGAGGATTGTGTATTACTTGTTCTGGTTGGTAATTGTCTACATATTTCATTCCCCACGCACATGCAATGATGACACATGCTCCTCTCTCGTTTTGAGTTGGATCGTAAAGAATGTGACCTCCTTGGATTTTATTAAAAAGTTGAACATCAGATTTTAGAAGAAAAGTCTTCTTTTTGGGCGTTGAACCACACTACAAGGTGGAGAGATCTTGGCTTTTTGAACAATCTCGAGTTTGGTGCGGTTGTAAAAACAGAGCAAGCCTCCTACTGAGTTGTCTTTCTCAATTGATGTTCCAGTCAGGATGATTAATTCGTCGGGACTGAAAGCAATGTTTGTTTGGGCATAATTATTAGGGAGACCCTCATAAGCCTCCAAAGCTTCTTTCATCTGTCGTAAGTCCTAGACCTGATCAAGATCCATCAGAAAGTTTAGTTTTCTATGCTTACCAAACTGGTCCAGAAAAAAGATAATGATTTAAGGTTTTTACCTTTGGAGAACTATTAGAACTCCTTGACAACATAGATCTCCCATCGCTAGAGAATTTGACATAGGTTATAGCGGTGGATACCATTAGTGTAAGTGCAAAGCAATAGTATATCATTTTTTAAGCCTTGTAAACATAATGTATCAGAAAATTAGAGCAAACTTTTGGATAACATTTACCTGAATGCATTCGTATCTTGTGCCACAAGCGATACGCTTTCCTTCACCGTTCTAAGCACATGTTATAAGTGGAACTTCCCTGGCCTAGTAAGCTTTTTCTTTAGAACCTGTCCAAGAAACATTTACATGATGTCACTTGCATTGCATGTTATATCAAACCGCAATTTTTATTGGTGAAGAACAGGGAAACATAAACTGTAGACAGAGAAACAAAGTACATGTGTTTGGCATAGGAAGTTATTAACATCCCGTATATACAAAGACTCGACGAAGTCAGAATCATTTCCTTATTACTTAGATGCCCTTCTCTCCAAGTCAACCAACAAATGTGACCCTTAGTGTTCTTCAGTTCACAGATGTACATATCCCTTTTTATAAATTCATCAAGGGTTTGACCATCACCATCAGAAATATGAAAATGCATAAGAGAAAATTATGTGAGCAAATTCATAGATCATAAAAAAACTATAGAACAAAGTGAAGTGGAAGGTTTTCTATGAAGCATGTCTTAACATGCGGAGATTCAGTAATGCATAGGAATTGACCAGAGGTGGGACTCCATGTCAAGCTTCCAACTTGGTGTCCCTCATGGTTCGATCCCTTGGAAATCCTGGCTCCGAAAAGTGTGGTCATAACTACCAAAGAGAACCCAAGCTCTGACACTATCAGCGACTATAAATCCAATTTACGAACTCAAAATTCTCCATGTGGAAACCCATAACAATGGAATTCAGATTTGTTTAGTATACCTTCTTGTGTCCTCATCGGAATCTACATCGAAGGAGCAGCAGGAGGCGGGGAGGATTGATCATATCATCTTTGGATTGTTTATGTTCAAGGATCGGTGGTGCCGGTGGTGGTTCCATCATTGCTTTGTCATCGTCCTATTCCTCTTGCGTAGATTAAAACGGAGGTGGTGGTTTTCTTACATTACATCAGTTTGAAAGGAGAGAGAAGACGATGTTCGACTGGATCAATTAATAAAATGTAAGGAGCAATTAGATTTGGGGGGAAAGTGTAATTAAGGATTCTTAGCATTCGTTTAACGGAACAAACAAAATTTATTGGGGCATGAAGGGAAGACGAATGATAAAGAGGAGAAATAAAATATTTGAAACCAACGAAAGGAAGAAAGAAAGGGAAACGATGGGTGAAAGAAAGATGAGGGAGAGTTTCGATGTAAGATGGCTTACGTGGCAAGCTTTGAGAACATCGGTTTAAGCTGATGTGGATAGCTTAAGCAGCTTCAATTAGCATCTTTTATATAGTTAGATAGACTAGGACTATCTCCGCGCTACGCGCGGGTTTGTGCATGCGAAATTGACTTCTTAGTATTCTTTGCGAATTCTTTAGGTTGTCGCATTAAGGTGGTGCGGCTGTGTTTTTTGTATGTCTTATTTGTGGATGAAAGTTTTTTATTTGCTTTAACTGTGATCAGGTTTTATCTGGGTTATGGTTATAGGATGGTAAGAAACTTTTATTTTTTATTCTTTTGAAAGAACGCAATGTTATAAAGTTAACTAATTTAAATTTGAATGGAATAGAAAATGATAAAAAAAAAATATATAAAAGAGGTTCAAAAGAGGCGTAACTATTACAAAGTGAGTCACATGAATGTAGATTTTGTTTAAGTCATTTCTTCAGAGTGCGTGATGCTCGCTCTTTTCCAATTCTTATTTTGGAGAAGCCTTCACGTTTGGTTTTACTAAGGTTGATATTTTTTGCTGAATTGTCTTTTAGTCCAAGATATAGACCGGGATCGATCATGGGTCTTTCTGTCCAGTAGTGTATTGAATATTAGTATCGAGTGTTGTGAAGTGATTGTCCACACATTCTTTGTATGTTACATGTAGTGCAACATATTAGTTAGTTTTTTTTCTCTAATATATATTAAGGGATGTAATATTGCTTACCTTTCTTAGTATGTTGCACGTATGTGCAAGTTTTTTTGTATTCTTTTTTTTTTGGTTTTATAACATTTTAGTATCTATTGATGTAGATAATTTTTGTTTTCTTAAAATTCTTACTTATAATTTTGCATGTTGTTTAATTAAAGATTTAATTAGATTATTTTATGCACAATGTTTAAAGTATACTAATATAGATTATATGTTTACTATTTGAGGTACTTTTGTTAATACTTTGAGTTGTTTATTATTTTTGTGCAATTACTATTTTAGGATAAATTTGTTTTGATATCTTACAACAAATAATTGTTATATTTTCAAGGATTTATAGTACACAATTATGTGTAATATTTTCTAAATGACAATTTTTCTAGACTGTAGATATATTTCATGTATCATTTTAGAATCAAATCTTGCTTGATAGCATATATATAATGTAAAATTAATAATAAATCATTGAATGTAAGAAATAATTTTTCATTGCGACTATAAATATAAGATTATAAGGTAATTTGATATCAAATTATGCGAAATAAGAAAATGAAAAATGTTAATAAAGTAAAATTTTCAAATTGCTTGATGACATTAAATTTAGTTTATTTTTTTCTTTTAAATATTTTAGGAGTTATATTAATCAAAAATAACAACACAACCCGCACTGACAACCTGAAGCTGATTATAGATGAGACAACCAAATAGGAGAGTATTAAAAGAGGAGCTCAAATTCGTTATATAGTTTAAATTCAAATGGAGGATAGTAGCCAACTTTCCACTTGCTTTATTGAAATATGCGACAAAAAGAAGAGACCTCATCGGCTTTTGTTCCTAAAGTGTTATGTTCTTGACAATGTTGTATTTCTAACAACGTGAAGACATGAATAGATTTGGAGTGTTTAATTCTTTAAACATTACGAAAAAGCTCTTATACTTAAGTTTTGGTATTATTTAAGTTTTCATTTGTTTTGCAAATGGGTATTATGAGAAAGACATTTTAGATAATAGTATTGTTTTAAAAAATGAATGAAATGTTTAATTTGTATATTTTTGTTTTGCTAAACTATTAAATTTTGTGATAGTAACTATTTTGTATTTTTTGGTTCGGAATCGTCAAACATGACACTTTAAAGTAAAATTATGTTTTCAAGTGTCTTTTATTCCCATTATTCATCTTTTGAAAAAGTACATAGATCTACGATTGATACTCTAAACTTTAAAACATGTTCTAAAGTGCATTTTTCTGGTCTAATTAACTCTAATCTTTCTACTTAATCATGCGTTTTTTATTTAATGCTATAACCACAATTTTATTTTTTACTTTTTTTTGGTCCCAATATAGAATATTGAACTATAGTTTTTTTCAACATTTCTAATTTTTCATACACCAATGGTTTATGGAACATTCATTTTGAGTAAATTATATTATTATTTTATAACATCTTAAATTCATCATCTCAATTAAAATAATAGTAACATCATCTAATATCGTCCTTATGTAGAACTGGTGTTTTGACACCTTTTGAGTGAATTTAAAAATAAATTAAGTGCTATGTAATTCTTCAGGAAAATTAATTGATTTTGAATGTATGTTTTATTTTACATTGTTTTTTTAAATTAAATATGCTAGAAAGTGGAATTCTTATTAATGTTTAAATGGTATTCTAAGGAGAATTGTTTGAACGTTCAAACTCTGATTTCATAATACTTCTTATGGTCTACCTGTTAGTGGTTTCATGGTCCTCCTCTGTCTCTGGCTATTTGGCTTGTTTGCTCTTCATTGTCTGTGACCGAAGCCCTATTTGGGTTTTGTTATCTTTGGTGTCATTTAGATTTGTGTATTGTGGGCTGCTTATCTAGATTTATGTTTTACTTTTCCTTACAGGTGGTTTGTTTCTACTGATCCTTTTGCTCCCGTAGATGGCATGTCGTCTCTGATTGCGGTTTAGTGTGTGTTTATTCAAGCTTTTAGGCTTCTCAGCTTGTGGTCTTTGGGTTGTTCCTTAGTGTACGAACTTGGATTTTTCATGTTGGTTGTTTATTCTAGAAATTTTGTATTGGTTTTGCTTCGAGGATTTGGAAGTGTATTAATCCTCGGAGGGTGGAGCAACATGTTGCGAACAATTGGTTCCACTCTGTTCTAGTGCAGGTCGTTTCTTGCCCTTTTGCAAGGGTTTGCCCTTTTTCCCTTCATCGTCGATCGCTTCTTCCCCTAAAAGGTGTTATTTACAGGATCTAGATTTGTAAGTTTGTAGTATTCAAATCTTTGCTTTTGTCTTGATTGCTTCTAGTGATTTTGTCACTTGCTTTGGCTCCAGAAGTATATCTTAACTTGCCGGCTCTTGACTCCAGAAAAACTATAGTTTTTGCCTGGTTGTGTATATGTATCCTTCTATTTCAATCCAGATGACCCAAAAAAGGGTCTCGCTTTCTCTAGAATTCTCTACTTATAAATAAATGGCAAAGAAGTTATGGGGGCAATTCGATTCTAGGCAACATAATTTAAAGAAATATGTAAAATAGAGTAGACTGTATATCAATAAGACCAATCTGATTTCCAAGTATTGTATATATTGACTCAAAGATTGCGTACCAGCACTATCTCATAGTTCATAGATGAAACACATAAGCAAGACAACAATAGACCCAAATAGAATGAAGGTGAAGGTGTTAAAAGTTTTCATGACCGTTAAGAGGTAACTCTTAACAGAAGCAAACTTATTCAAGGCCCCTTGCAGGGGTTTTTTTGTTGCTTTAGTTGGTGCGGCTTTTGAAAACATCAATATCCATTTGAATTCCATATAGTTCTCGCTTGAACCTATCCTTAGAACTCGCATAAATCATCTTGTCTCTCACTTTGGCAGTGTCCGGAGACCTTGACACAAACACAAACACAAACACAAACACAAACAAATTTTTATTTGTGAGCTCAAGAGCTCCTTAGAAGTTATAAGGAAACAGAACTAAACAGATCAACATTCAAACAAAGAGGCGTCTTGATCACTACATAGAGAGATTGTTCGTCGGTTCCATCTTTTGGTGCAATGAAACAAAGAAATAGGAAAAAACAGAAGATGATAAAGAAGATCAAGGAGATGCGACTAAGAGCATAATATCATGAGAAAAAATTTACCTTGCCAAGCATATTGGAGTGATAAGCACTGACCATCTATGGTATGCAAACCGTATCTATTGGTTTTGTTGATGCTTCTCCTTTCTTCACTTAAGTATTATCTCCGCCACGGTACACAAAGAATGCGGGATTGATCCACACTTGACGACTTCCTCTTCCATAATTGTATCTTTATTTTTCTTCATTTACTATGCTATCTTTTAATAAATCCCTCTTTGTTTCATGTGATGAGTTTTTTCTCGGAACCGCATCTACACATCTCTCGCTCTCGATCGTTGCCGTGGATTATGATTCATCTTTTATCACCGCATCTTGCAATAGCGTCAGGGAATCAGTAGGGGAAGAGTATCATATTTTGTATGAGATCTTGCAAATGTTTTGCGTACTTCTCTCCATCAGAACCAAACACACCTCTATATGGATATGGGTTTAAAGCATGATGAACTCCATTCTTCCATCAACAAAAAATCAAAACAAAACCAAAAACTATCAGAACACAAAACTATATATACTTTGATCAAGAAAATGATAAAGACACAACCTGTATGTAAATACATGAAAGACGTTGGATTTCCACATGCTTTGAGCAATAGCCCCCATTGTTGCAGCTGCATTTACATGATATCAATTTTGAATCGATACAATGCCTTGACATCCAATACACAATTTGGCCATCATGAGTGCTAATTCATTAGCCTCCATTCCTAAGTTCGTGAAGAACACCACCTATTCCCATAAACAAACCCCACATGGAAAATGAATCAAATTTGTGTATGTCTAGTTGACTCTACGCTATATTACATATATCCTAAAAACCGAACATTGTGTGGTCTTTTAGAGTTATACCTTTTAGATCACCAGGGAGTTTAGAGGCGAGAACCTTAAAGAAATAAGCAATGACTGGCTTTCTCTTGTGGAAAGAAATTAAGTGACGAATCTTTATTGAGGAAGCTAGTTTCTGCGAATTGACTTGCTTCCAATCCTAATTCAGCACTTGTATGATCAATGCATATGGCAGATGATGAACATGGATCCAGACATGTCATTCTCTTGAATCATCGTACGATCTATGAATTGATTACATCATGCTGAGCAGCCATGATATATCGTAAGTGGAGTAAATAAGTGAAAGAACAATTACTTAATTTAAAGTATTGAACCAGCCTAAAGTGAACAGTGTAGAAACTAACCAAATCTCCCGATCCGTAACCAAGCGAACTGTTTGTGCTGTGATAAGATCATTTGAGGGAATTGTAACTCGTGTGATACTAAACACTCTATGACTCTTGTAAGATCTTTAAAGGAATCAAATCCTCCACTGTCGGCACCATTGATTATAGAGTCCTCATACATGTCTTGAGAGGCATCGGGTGGCTCTTAATCTGGCATGGTATAAGATCAGATAAGCCATGGATATTGTACTGGGCGCCGTAAAATTGTTCGATTGCAAATTATGTGATTATAAAACCTTAGTTTTTCAAGCTTGTGGAACAAAAGAATTTTTTAGTTTTTCAAGCTTGTGGAACAAAAGAATTTTCTTTAGCTTGGGAGAGGAAAAAGATGAAGGGGATGAGACTCTTTGGAAATAAAGATATATGATTATTCTCATAACGTAAATTGAGGAAAGAAGAATCGTTGGCATGACAAAAGAAAATAAATTTGGTTATTTGTGAAGAAACTAAATTGTTCCACGTTGTCAAATTGGAGTGTTTTGGATGAGTGAGCTGATGTGGCAATCTCTAAGAATATGTGAATCTGCTGAGGTGGACATCATGAGAGTGCACCATTAGTTACTTTTTATTAGTTAGATAGTTAATGCAAGAAGTTTTAGCCAAATCATATATACTTCATTTTCTTTTACAATTAATTGGGCATTAGCTTTTGAAATTTATTATCACGGTAAAAGAAATAGAAATACAAATTGGCAAAATGATGCTTAATTTATTTACCAAATTGTAAATTAACTTTGAGAATAATATCTTTAGCTTATGAAACCATATAACATTTACTACAACATTCAAAATCATCTAAGAAAAATCAACCAAAAAAATAAACCATATAAGTAGATATTATCAACCAAACTATATATAATAAATTATTTACAAAGAAAAATCATCTAATTAGAATAATAACAAGTATATCTATAGCAATAATCCACGCGTAGCGTGCAAAATCTTCTAGTTAAACTTAAAATTACAATCATAATATAAAAAAGCCATCGTAGTATTTTTTTTTTCCAAACTGTAACAGAGTAGTGAAAGAGTGTGGTGGCGTCGCCACGTGTGTAAAGATGATTGGAATAAGAAGTAGTTAGGCGTTTTATAAGAGATTGGCCGAGATTATGACACGTGTATACGATCAACGACTCAGTTCAAAGGGTTGTTATTAAGTTTGTTATGTCGTTAGAGAAACAGAGAGATGAAGAATAAAGGAAGAAGAAGAAGATCCAGATTCATTATCGAGATTCTTTGCAATTGAACATTTGATTTCTTTCTTCTCTCATTGTATCTTCTTCATCTTAACTCTAGAGGAGATTCATATCATACTCTTGGCAAGGTGATTTCGAATTGTTGTATTCATTTACATTGATTCGAGTTTATCAAATTGAAAGTGAATTTTACGTTAACAAAGGTATCAGAGCTTGATCTTTCCTCAGAATCAATGGCGGAAACAAGAGCTCAAGCTTTGTTAAAAGAAGCTGTGGTTTGTGAAACAGAAGAAGCTTTAGGATCACGAATCGATAAGGTGATCGAGAGAACTCAAGCATTTGAAGAAACGGTTTCTAAGAGCATTGCTGATATGTTCGGAGCCATTAGGCTCATGAAAACCAATTCTCGTGAGGCGGCAGAGCTAGGAGGGTCGAATGATATCAGAATCTCACCGGCATTATCAGCGACGCCGGAAATACAACCGAGAAATTCTGAATCAACGTTACAAAGAGGTAGAAATCAATCTAATTACGCCGGAATCACTAGACTAGCGAAATTAGATTTTCCTCGGTTCAATGGTGATAGAGTAAAAGAATGGTTATTCAAAGTGGAAGAGTTCTTTGCTATTGATAACACTCCAGAAGATCTTAAGATACGATTAACATCCATACACTTTGATGGTGATGCGGCTGTTTGGCATCAATCAATGATGCAATATGAAGAAGAAGTAGTGACTATTCGTGGATGGGAATCTTATAAGATAGCATTGAAGGAAAGATTTGAGGAAGTGTTAGATGATCCGATTGCAGAGCTTAAGAAATTGCAAGAAACATAAGGAATAGCTGAGTATCATGCTAAATTTGAGCTCATAAGAACTCGTGTGAAAATGCCTGAGAGTTATTTGGTAAGTGCATATTTAGCTGGTCTAAGGAATGATACGCAGATGCATGTGAGGATGTTCCAACCTCAGTCTATAAGACAATGCTTGATGCTTGGGAGGTTGTATGAGAAGGCACATCCAAAAAGAATGATTCAATCTTCTTGGCAACCTGCAAGAGTAGGAGGCAACACAATGCAGAATAGAGGTATTCTACCTTATCATAAACCAGTGGATCCAAAGAAGGTGGAATCCAATATTCAGGACAAGCCTAGAGAAGGAGCTAGAAAACCACAGAGGTTTTTGTCTCAAGAAGAGATGAGTGATAGGAGAGCCAAAGGATTGTGTTATTTCTGTGATGAGAAATACACACCAGAGCACTATTTGAAGCATAAGAAAACACAACTATTTGCAATAGAAGTGGATGAAAATGAGGAGTTTTTTGAAGCTATTGAAGAGCCTATTGCAGGAGGAGAAGAAGTGGCTCTCATTTCTATGAGTGCAGTCAATGGAATATCTGACAATTATAAAACCATGAAAGTCAGGGGCTTTTGTGGTAAGAAGATGATATTTGTTCTTATTGAGTCGGATCAACACATAACTTCATTGATCATGTGCTGCTGCTAGATTGAATTGTAATCTGTTACCTGCTGGCTTAAGAAAGGTGTATGTGGCTGATGGGAGTAAGCTCACTGTAGATGCTTCTGTTAAAAACTTCAAATGGAGTTTTCAAGGAACATACTTCCAATCTGATCTGATGGTTATTCCATTGGGAGGTTGTGACATGGTTTTGGGAATTCAATGGCTAGAACCATTGGGACCTATTACTTGGGACTTCAAGAAACTAGAAATGCAATTCAAGTTTCTTAATCAGAAGGTGTTGTTACATGGCCTTAAAGAACGGTCTGTTAAGGAAGTGAAAGCCAATAAGTTGAGGAAATTACAGGGGACTGATGTACAATTATCAATGCTATATGTACATCCAGTCATTTCTGAAGAAGAAGAGATGCTACTTTGTTCTGTCAATGTAGAAGCAGAAGAAGTAGAAGAGTGTGAAGAGTTAAAAGAGCTACTACAGGAGTATAAGGATATCTTTGAAGAACCAACAAAATTACCTCCATATAGAGGTGTTCATGATCACAGGATTCCATTGGTTGAGGGGGCTAATCCTGTGAATCAAAGACCTTATAGATATGCCTTATACCAGAAGAATGAAATTGATAAAATGGTGAAGGCTCTAACTAAAGCTGGTACAGTTCAAGCCAGTTCTAGTCCATTTGCTTCTCCAGTGGTATTGGTAAAGAAGAAAGATAACACATGGAGATTGTGTGTGGATTTTAGAGGCTTGAATAATATGACCATAAAGGACAGGTTCCCTATTCCTTTGATAGAAGATTTGATGGATGAATTGGGAGGCTCAATGGTTTATTCAAAGATAGACTTGAGAGTAGGTTATCATCAAGTAAGAATGGATCCTAGAGATGTTCATAAAACTGCTTTTAAGACGCATAGTGGTCATTATGAATATCTGGTGATGCCATTTGGATTAACAAATGCTCCAGCTACATTTCAGAATTTAATGAATTCTGTTTTCAAGGAACAGCTAAGGAAATCAGTTTTGGTGTTCTTTGATGATATCCTGGTATATAGTGATTCAGAAGAAAAACATCTGGAGCACCTAAGGGAAGTTTTTCAGTTGATGAGGGAAAACATCTTGTTTGCTAAGAGAAGCAAATGTGAATTTGCTGCAAAAAGGGTGGAGTATTTGGGTCATTTTATTGAAGCTAGAGGAGCTTCTACTGATCCTAACAAGATCAAGGCAGTGAAAGAATGGCCTATACCCAAGAATCTTAAGCAGTTGAGAGGTTTTCTTGGTCTGGCTGGTTACTATAGGAGATTTGTTAAGGGCTTTGGAGCGTTGGCTAGACCCTTAACAGAACTTACAAAGAAAGATGCATTCAATTGGTCCTCTGAAGCTCAAGAGAGCTTTGAAAGTCTAAAAAAAGCTTTGTGTGAAGCTCCTGTTCTGGCTCTTCCGAGATTTGACAAACCATTTTTGGTGGAAACAGATGCTAGTGGTCAAGGCATTGGTGCTGTTCTAATGTAAGATGGTCATCCTGTGGCATATATAAGCAGACATCTTAAAGGCAAACAACAAACTCTATCCATATATGAGAAGGAGCTATTGGTTGTGGTCTTTGCTGTTCAAAAATGGAGGCACTATCTTATACATGATCATTTTGTGATCAAGACTGACCAGAGAAGCTTGAAATACCTGTTGGAACAGAGACTTGATACACCAATCCAACAGCAATGGTTACCCAAATTGATTGAATTCGACTATGAGATACAATATCGACAAGGGAAGGATAATGTTGCTGCTGATGCATTGTCCAGAGTGGAGGGTTCTGAAATTTTACACATGGCCTTAACTTTGGTAGAATGTGATATGTTGAAAAGAATTCAAGAAGCCTATGAACAAGATGAAGATATCAAGACTTTGGTGGAAGAATTGTCAAACAATCCTTCAGCTAAAATACATTTTTCTTGGAAAGATGGTATTTTAAGAAGGAAGAGCAAGTTGGTCATACCAAATGTGACTGAATTAAGAAGTGAGCTATTGAACTGGTTGCATAGCTCTGGTAGTGGGGGTCACTCTGGTCGTGATGTTACTTCTCAAAGAGTGAAGAGTTTGTTTTATTGGAAAGGAATGACTAAAGACATACATAATTATGTTAGAAGCTGCAGAATATGTCAAGAATGCAAGACAGAGACTGTGGCATCTCCAGGTCTTCTTCAACCATTACCAATACCTGAGGCTATCTGGAGTGATCTCTCCATGGATTTTATAGAAGGTCTTCCTCCATCTTTTAATAAGACAGTCATCCTGGTAGTCGTTGACAGATTTAGTAAGGCTGCTCATTTTGTTGCCTTGAATCATCCATATACAGCAGCTTCTGTGGCTCAAGCCTTTCTTGATAATGTCTTTAAGCTACATGGGTGCCCTCGGAGCATTGTGAGTGATAGAGACACTGTCTTTCTCAGTGACTTCTGGTCAAAGTTCTTCACTTTACAAGGGGTCTCTTTGAACTATTCTAGTTCATATCACCCCCAAAGTGATGGCCAAACAGAGAGAGTCAACAAGTGTTTGGAAACATACTTAAGATGTATGACCAGTGAGAGACCTCACCTCTGGAGTAAATGGTTATCTCTGGCTGAGTTTTGGTACAATACCAATTACCATTCTTCTACACAAATGACTCCTTATGAGGTAATGTATGGTCAGCCTCCTCCTCTGCATCTTCCTTATTTACCAGGGGAATCTAAGGTGGCCATGGTTGCAAGAACACTTGAAGAAAGGGAAAAGATGATATTGCTGCTTAAATTTCATCTGATGAGAGCTCAGCATAGGATGCAGCAAAATGCAGATTTACATAGAACAGAGAGAAGCTTCAACATTGGTGATTATGTTTTTGTTAAGCTTCAACCTTACAAGCAACATTCAGCAGTCTATCGTGCTACTAACAAGCTTTCACCTCATTACTTTGGTCCTTACAAGATCATTTACAAGTGTGGAGATGTTGCTTACAGATTGGAGCTACCACCTTCTTCTATGGTTCATCCTGTGTTCCATGTATCACAACTGAAGATTCTGGTTGGTAATGTGGTCACTTCTACTCAACTGCCGAGTATGATTCAAGATGTGTTAACTAAAGAACCAGCTTGTGTATTGGCTAAGAAGATGGTGAAGCGACATAACAAACCTGCTGTTGGGGTCAAAAACTGTCCCGACGAAATCAATGCCTGAAATAGGTCTCGGAAACAATGTTTCCTCCTTCGAAGATGGGAATCGTAAGGAAATATGAAAGCTCCAAGATTCCCATCGTTCAAGCTGCCTCTTCCCCATCCGGTCTCAAAGCTTCGGAGGTAGTCGATCATGATAAATCTCCGCATAAAGTCTGTCGTTCGAAAGAAACTAAGAACATCCGAGTAC
>OVAN01007155.1:0-20107 GCA_900406275.1 Anastatica hierochuntica | reverse complement strand
AAATGTGTCCAAAAAATGAGAAAGTGTGCTATATTTGAGAATTGCCCTAAATTTATACTCTTTAGTGTTTTTTAAAAATTTCTAACCACATATATATTAATGTATTCTAAACTTTATTTCATGGTACACGGACAACGTTTCTATTCTTTATCAATTAATTTTTTTAAATTTTATATACGACCTAAATAAGTGAAATCACTAATATAAAATCTCTATTATCTAAAAAAACAGAGACAACAAAGATTTTAAAACTTTTTGACCACTATTTTATGTAAGACAACAAAGTTCGGCATGAAGAGCAACGTCATCAGAAATTTGCCTAACAACGTCACCAATTAGCAGTAGTCGTTTCTGCAATACGCTGTCGTTTTCGGTTCTGTAAACGCTTTCGTTCGTAGTGTTTTGTGTTGGTGAGAGCGTGTGAAATGAATTAAAGCCCATTGGGCTGAGTTTTGTTTTTTGTTTTAAATGTTATTTTCTTCGCTGTTTTAATATAATACACTTGAGAAAATTTACCGCCGTTTTTCTTTAAATAGGCGGGAAATCTAAATCGAAATTTGGCGGGAAAATTACTTAAATTTGATTTCACTTAAATCTTTTCTTTTACTCTCTTACTTCGATCGTTTCTCAAGCTTCCGTCTCTCTTATCTCTCCGGGATTAGGTTTCCTCCTTCAAAGATGTTCTCCAATAGCCAATTCGAGCCGAATTCCGCCTTCTCCGGCGGCGGATTCATGTCTTCTCAGCCTTCTCAAGCCTATGAAAGCTCTTCCTCCACCGCGAAGGTAATTCTTCTTCCGTTTTTATCTAATTTGATCGGTTAGACGATGGATTCACTGCCAAAAGTTTTCGATCTAAATATTGTTTAGCTATTGATCGTCGATTTGGGATGTTGAATCCGTTTTGTATGTTTCGGGAATGCAGAATCGTGATTTTCAGGGACTTGTTCCAGTGACGGTGAAGCAAATAACTGAATCTTCTCAGTCCGGTGGTGAAAAATCCGGTATCGTCATCAACGGAATCGAACTATCGAACGTACAATCTCTTAACCATTTCAGTTTCCTCCGTTTGATCGTTACTATCTCCAGCACAAAAGCTTACTCGATTGTGTGATGTTTTGGTATATACAGGTCTCACTTGTTGGATTAGTGTGTGACAAAGACATCTCAAAAGTCACAGAAGTTAGATTCAGCCTTGATGATGGAACGGGACGAATCGATTGTAGAAGATGGTAAATAACAAAACTTCCTCTTTGATGAATGCATCAGTTGTGTTAAGGTGTGAATCGAGAGGATGAAACATACAATGAGTTTGTTTTGTGGCTTTCTTATATAGGGTGACTGAATCTTTTGATGCTAGAGAAATGGAGTTGGTGAGGTTAGTATCTTACGCATTTGTCGTATATTCGGTGAGATTCATGTTTTGTTGGAAGGTGTTTTTCTCTAATGGTTTAAGCTTTGTTAAGCAGAGATGGAATCTATGTGCGTCTCAATGGTCATTTGAAGACTTTTCAGGGGAAAAAGCAGCTTCTTGTTTTCTCTGTGAGGTATGATTATGCTTTTTGATTTTGAAATGCTTGATATAATGGTGATAAGCTGTGGAATCTTTCTTTGAGTATTGAAGATTGATTTGTTTTTGTAGGCCTATTATGGACTTTAACGAGGTTACCTTTCACTATATTGAGTGTATACACTTCTACTCCCGGAACTCTGAATCACAGGTAAAGAAAATTGAACATAGCTGACTATTAGTTGTGTTGTTGTAAGTTCTTAGTTTGTAATCAATCTCTCTGACATGTGTTTTCTCAGCCCGGACAGCAAGTTGGCTATGTCACTCAATCTCATATGGTTAATTCATCGGTTAACACAAGCCAAGCAGCCACATTGAACCCTGTAAGATGAGACTTGAGTGTTTTTGGTTTTCTACATGACATATGATTCATGTATATCTAATATTTGTTGCTCTTTTGTAGGTGGTGACTTCTCAAAACAGTGATGGAAGCGGGCGTAAGAACATAGATGATATGATTCTAGACTATCTAAAGCAACCTGCTTGCGCGTGAGTTTTGAGTTTGCTTCTTCCATTACACCAACCTAAAGATGTGTATGATAATAGCTATTTTGTTCATCGCAGTGCAAGACAACAAGGGATTCACTTGGATGAAATCGCCCAACAATTGAAAATCCCAAAGAGCAAGCTAGAGTTAGGCTCTTTCTTTCTCTTTATTATCTCTATTTCTACTTCCGAAAGTTGTTGATTTCATGAGTTTGGTTTATGTTTTGCGTGTGTCGTTACAGGGGTGTTGTTCAATCACTGGAAGGAGATGGTCTGATATATTCGACAATCGATGAGCATCATTTCAAGCATGTCGAGGTTTAATCATCTAGAGTTTGATTAATCATTAGATTACGGTATGTGATTCTGAAACGTGTTATGTTCTTGGTTCAATCAAAGTACAAATCATTAAGTCAAGTGTCTAATTAGTTTCATTAAAGTCTACTGCTTTACATTGTTGGCAACAAGAATAGTATCAAGACATTAACTATAAGAACCTTTTAACAAGCTCCATTAAACACATTCGGTTTAGTCTCCCACATGGCTCTCCTGGTCCCAATCTGTTGTTGTCGAAAGAGCAGAAACATAAGGCGCGACGAAGTACTCTTTCTGTGTAACATATGTTACAAAGACCATCATGAACAAGGGTCGTTCTTGTGGCAAGTCACTTCGTTTGGATTCGACAACTATATGATCTGATACTAGTCGGGACAAGTCATGATCATGAAACTAGTTTTGGATATGTCGATAGACGTAACTTGGAGTGAAGTTATGGAATCTAAGAAAGATAAGTGGGTCGCGAAAAGATGAATCCTCGACATTCAAGACCTTACCATTGGTCTTGTCCACGACAAGTTCCTCAACTTTGCGACTTAGACTTATAACGGTCGTGCTCAAGAATCCTAATGATGGATCTTGAAGCATAGCCCTTGCACTGATCTCGACCTTGACTGATTCAGCTTCCATTCTCGTAGAAATTTTCAACAAAGAATCAGAGAGAAAGATACAAAGACAAGTTGTTGCGTCTAGTGAAGTTGTGGAGATGTGTGTGTTATGTGTTTATGTACTTATAAGAATTAAGACTCATGTTTACCTTTTTTCCATTTCATATTTTCCTTTTTTGGTTATTAACTAAGGTTCATGTGTTCCATTTTTATCTGATTCAAGAATCCATTAAAGGCTCACTAAGATCATTGAAGAAGAAATACAAAACAAATTAAACTAAAAAGTTTCAAGTTGTTGAAAAAATTGACTAAATAAAGACATGGATGGACTTTATGTTCCACGTATATTGTCTTGCAACATCTCACATTCTTGAAGAAGCAAAACAAAAAATTTCAAGACCACATACCCCAAAACTAAATGTACAAAAATAAAACATTTTAAAACCAAATATAGAGTAGAGGTAACAATAAACACAAGTTCAAATTTAGCTTTAAAACCTATGGAAAATGTCTCTCCACCATTAATATTTTCACCACCTCTAATGGTATGTATATATACCACAACCAAATCCTCTTATTTCAAACTCAGGCTTTTGAGATTTTAACCTTTTTTTTTGTTAAAAATTGAGGTTAATAATAACACAACAACAACAACAATGATGGGTCTCAAGGCCTCCTCTTCTCTTCTCTGTCTCACCATCTTACTCGGTGTATCATCCTCCATTGTATCAGCGGTTAACATAACCCGTGCGCTCGAGAAATACCCTGAATTCAGCACCATGAACGAGCTTTTCTCCAAGACCGGGCTCACACCGATCATCAACAAGCGTCAGACCATCACCATACTGGCTCTTAGCAACGATGCAATCGGTTCAATCTCTGGTAGACCCGAGGATGAGCTCAAGAATGTTCTCATGAACCATGTGGTTCTTGATTACTACGATGAAATCAAGCTCAAGGCTCTAAAGGACAAGAGCACGATGCTAACTACCCTTTACCAGTCCACAGGTTTGGGCCAACAGCAAAACGGTTTCCTCAAGTGCACCAAATCTAAAGGAAAGATTTACTTTGGGTCCGCTGTGAAAGGCGCTCCTCAAACCGCTGAGTATATCACAACTGTTTTCCGTAACCCGTTCAATCTATCTGTGGTCCAGGTTACCATGCCCATTGTGGCTCCTGGACTTGGTGATCCTGTTCCAGTTCCTCCACCATCACCCGTGTCTTCACCACCGGCTCCATCTCCCGATAAGGATGCAGCTACTCCAGCTCCTGGACCAGCTATGGAAGAGGAGTACGCAGACACCCCTCCTGGTTCTGCTCCAAAAACCGCACCTGCTTCAGCACCATCGGAAGATGATGCTCCTGCTCCGGCTCCAAAGAATGCTGGTAAGAAGAAGATGGAATCAGCTGATGAGGCTGAACCACCTACTTCTGCTTCTAACACCGGTTTGAGCTTTGGTGCCGTCCTCATTCTCGGGTTTGTGGCTAGCTATGCCGGGTTCTAAGATGGTTTAACACAGAGCAACTTGCGGCCAGTGAGTCGGAAATGAGACTCAACTATAGAGAGATGCATTGTTATACGTAATACCTCAATCTTTTGTCATTAGGTAATGAAAGCTTGATGTTTTGTCCTGTAAAATTTATATGTAACTACAAAGAAGTTAAACACCAAACACAATCCAAACTGCATGAATCTTTTCAAATCAACCAAATCTTTCAGGAAGTTTTAGCATAAAGAAACTGCACAAAACCGATCAAGCACTGCAAAATGGCGAAACCGTGCTTACAGGGTTTTCACCAAAACATCAGAAGTAAGCCTAAAATATCCTGCAGTTGCTCTAGACAATTGGAAATTGAAGCCTAATTGATTATGCCGAGGGCCGAAGAAGAAACAAAAGACTCGGCATTAGTAGCAGTCTATCATTTAATTCTCTCTACGATGTTGGTAATGACTTCCTCCATGTTCAGATCCTTCATCGGTTTGAATGGGCGCTTCATTTCCTACATAAGAAAGTCACATCATCTCTATATACTTCTAAAATCGAGAACAAGAAAGCAAACATTTTCATAATATATACTCAGTCACTGACAAACTGATCTTTTGCCAGATGTTCTTATTTCAAACTACTAATCACTTCTCTTGATTCAACTTAATATAAATAAACAACCAAATGTATGCTCATTCATTATCAGCCGACTCAGCAACAGTAGTATCGACTTTATGGTGCTTGCGGATCTAAACACTGATTTTGATGTTTTAAAAGCATCTCATCAGACAAACTGTGTTATGAGAAATAGCACGAACAAGACAAGAAAACATACTCAAACGGGACAAGTCACTCACAGAAGTGCGACTAATTAACATATTATACTGAAGTTCGAGAATGAAAGGCTTACCAAAAGACTGACGAATATTTCACCGCCTTCTTCACGAATCTCAAAGCAACCACGCCTTGGCTGTTAAGCAGATCAAAAAGGAAGCTTTGTCAAACATAATGTGACACACAACCTCAACAACAATCAGGAAAATCGAAACATTTATAAAAGATATATACATCTAAAAGATTAGCTACCTTATCAGCATTCACCGTCACTACAATGCCAGGGACAGCTTTCTCCAAACCTTCCTTTGCCTCTTGTGCTCTCTTCCCGAATGATTTGCATTGTTTGCTTCAAGAAAAACAACAAACTTCAGCGAGGTAACAAGATGGAAATGGCAAAGAGTATAAGACACATTAACAACCAAAAGCAAGACTCTCATTTGCATAATAGAACATGATAGATCCTGAGAAAAGATCGCATTTTTAACTAAACCAAAGACGAAAAAAGTAAACCCTTTTTCAGAACAATCAAGAATGATACATTGTGTATAAGCAACCAAGAATGTGTGCAGATTCAAGAACAAAACCCTTAAAGACGAAATTTTCAAACGCACAGAGACAAAGACCAAAGATTTAAGCTTCAACATCGGAGACAGACAAAAACCCTAAAAATCCGCTACTACATTTTCCCCCAAATTTTCTCAAGAAATCTAAAAGCGAGGGAGACATTTTCATTTACCAGTGCTCGATCACAATCTTCTTCACCACGATTTCTTCTTCTTCCGCCGGTTCATCTTCCTCCTCCTTCTTGATTTCGACAGCAGCTCCCTCTTCTTTCTTCACCTTCTTCGACGCTCCACCTTCCTTCGCCGTCGTCTTCTTCTTCCTCTTCTCTGGAGATTCGAAAGTCATGAGCTTGGAAGACGAAGAGCCACCGGCTGAGTTAGTACCGCGTTGCCGAGTTTGACTCCGAGTCATACGATCCATGCTCCGAGTTTGCATTCTCGACGGTGTCGCAACCGCAGATTTTCCCTTATCGTCTCCGGTAACAACGTTGCTCTTACGCGGCGCCATTGTAGAAGAAGCAGTGAGAGAGAGAGAGAGAGAGAGAGAGAGAGAGAGAAAGCTTCCGTCGCAAAAAGTAACTTCTCTCTCTTCTTCTTCTTCTTGTAGATATTTCACTTTTTTTTTCACCCGCTCTCTTTTTTTTTTTTTTTAACTCTGTGGTTAAAAAGACGTTGGAAATGGACTAACGTCATCATAGAAAGACACGTGGCGAAGAATTTGAATTGACGGATTGATTGTTGTGATGAAGAAAGGGCTTGGAGTTTAAATGGGCTTTATAGGTTAATGGGCTTTATACATACCGATTCGGTTATGTGGCCTTTCTTGAAATATTTGTTTTTTTTTTTTAATTTAGTGCAAAGATTGTTACTAAATTTAGAGAAATCAACATCAAATAATTTTTTTTTAAATATTCAAAAGTGTACGGTAAATATCTTAAATATATAATTGAAGTGTGTTACAAGTAGCATACCAAGCATGAATTCTGCATGAATCTATCCATTTTTTCTCTCCATGATGAATATGTCATTTTCTTGATTATTTTCTTTTTAATATGTATCAACTTGTGATTTACATTGTTTTATAAACTTTTATGTAACATCTGGATCGCCCTTACCATGTGTCTCGACACCTTTTTCTATGGGCCCATGGGCTTACCCGATATGGCGGCCGAAAACGCTATCTTAAGAGGTTTTAAAGAGTTGATTTATTTTCTCTGCAAATCACGACACGATACTTTTTCATATTTTATCCTCAATTGTACGTATATGAAAATCACTTTCCATTAGCTTATCTATCCTAGTATTGCTCAAGGCCACTATGAAATTCACTCAGAATAAATAATCGAAAAGAAAAATGTATTTTGATGATATATATAGTCAAATCAATCATTTAAAACCTCCTCATGTACCATCATTTCTTTTTAGATCGGGATCTCAAAGTTTAATTCAAAACTAAATGGCAGCAAATGAAATGGTGCATGCAATGTGATTTGTGGGCAAATTTAGTAAGCTTTTTATATATAAAGAGCATGCATGATCATTCAATTTTGGGTTTTATATAAAATGGCATTTCCAAAATTTTAAATAAAGGGTACTCTCTTGCCAACATTTGTATTAACATTCATGCACACGGTTTTGAGATTTAAAGACTAGCTACTAGTTAGCCATGCGATTTCATTTAAGATTGTTAATTTTATAACCGACATTTTCTATACATTTATTCCTAGTGAAATTGTTTGACAAATGATACACGCAAAAGATTATTATGAAGAGCAAAAATGTGTCGTAATATCTTGTAAGAGTGAACATATCTTAACATTTGAAAAATTGAAACTGTAAACAGATTATAACAATCTTTTAACATATTTTCTATAAGTAAAAAATGGTTATACGTAACGATGATAGCTTCTTAGGGAACATTAAGAGTAAAAATGTACAAAGAACGGTAGGTTCTTAATGATCGGGACACTCGTACTTGATTTTAAAACGCCTTTCGTTTTCTTGCATGAAGTGCTTGATAAGTTAAAACTTATGTTTTTTCTGGAAGACTAAGAATATATATGAGAGAAAATATATAATATCTTCTAATAAAAGTATATTAATGGTCGTGGTTATTTTCCAAACCGTATATTAATTATTCAAGTATTTTTATTCTTAATTAGTCCAAGGTAATTGTTTGTATATTTATGAGAATATATGAATATAAAACTTTCCAAAAATTTGATATTCCTTTTGTTTCAAGTTATTCCTACCAATAGCCAATAAAACCGGAATATGAAGGAGAAATAATGGGTTTAAATTAATAAATTACTATATAATTTTGGAGGAAACGTTGAGAAAATTTTGGAAGAAAGCTAATATGTATAATGTGTCTACAACATTTGGATCGTATAAAGAATAAACTTTGTCGTGAGATTTAATGGGCATGGTTGGTGTGAAACCAAATGTGACATAAGTCATGTATGAGAGAGTACGACCAATCTATATTTCGTAATGTTATGTGACTTATGTCTCTTTGCATAGATATGCCTACTTTGACTCCCATCATTGAGATAGTGGATTTTCTTGCATGGCATATATGTCTTTTATTTGTTAGATGATTAGATACATATGAGAAAGAAAACTAACACTTAGTAACTTCACAATGAGAAACATTATAATAGAGCAAATTACTTTGTGTTTATGATAATATATGATGAAGAAGTAACATTTTCTGCTAATGAATTTGTTTGGAATACACAACATTGCAATTTTATATGTTAGTGATTCCTAGCACAATCTAATGCACTATTCGCAATTTAAATTATTTTTGTAACCGCATTAAGATGCGCCTTTAAACTCGGATGTTTAGTTGAATTTTTCAATTTCTCAACCAACCAAAATTGCATATTATACGTAACAATTACTAACAAATCTATATTTTGTGGGCAGTGAGTTTGTGATCTTTGCATACTATTAGAGATCGATGCATGTATTTAGTCGTTTTTGTGCACGCATCACATTAACTTTATCTTTCATTATTATTTTATTCGGGTGTTCACATACACATGTGTATGAGTATGTACAAATGTATAAGATAAGATGAATTAATAAGGGGTCTTAAAAGTAGAATTTCTTGACCAACTACACAAATTAAACAAAGGATAAAATTTGGACGTGTGGGAGATTTAGCTGCGTGTACCTTGTACTTGAAGACCCTTATTAGGTGAGAGCTTCATGTACACTCTCTAATCTTCCACATTTTCCATTTTTCTATAATATAATTTCTCATTATTCGATATCATTTTTTTATCGTCTAAATTATTATTTCTATTACAAATTATGAAAAACAACTAAAAGGACAATTCTTCACCGGACAAATTTTCTCGTTCCATCTGCTGGATCTCATCATTAAGATGAACGGTAGTTCTGTTTGCACCACGCTAGAGATTTTTTATAAGCATGCCTCCACTAATATGTATTTGTAGGGAATCGATCCCAAACCTCTTGATGTAAAAGCATTAATGAACCATTTAGTCATCAACTATCATATTGGAGGCTTCCACAATTCGATAATCTTTATTTGTATGCTTGACGAAAATATATATATTTAATTGTATACTTATAAGTAATCACATTAATATTTAAAATTCTTACACAGCATTCTAAATTTGAAAATTATATTGCTTTCAATTTATATGGATATACCAAGGAAATTTTAGAAAGGATAATTATGTGAAAAATTGGTCTAATTCAATCTCGATTAGTATTATACAAAGCAAGACTAATTTAAAATGGCATGCATGATAAAATTAAGAATCAAAAAATAATTACTCATTGTCTTCTTCCTTCATCTTTTTCCTCCATAGAATAGTCACAAGTCATCTCTCTCTCTCTCTCTCTCATGATATATAAATACCACCAAAACCCTAGTCTCATAAAAAGTTTTCTTCTTCCATGCAAGTAAGCTCAATATATATTTCTTTCTGCTAAAAGTAATCTCAATATTTCACCATGTATATATATATACATCTTGTTACTTTCTTCTTTGAATTTTTTTCCTTTAGATCTTTGATTCTAAGGATATATACTTAAAACATTTTATAGAACTTATTAGGATCTAAGTCCTCTAGTATTCTTATGGATTATGAAACTTAAACATGTTTGCTATGTATTTGAAGCTGCAAGTATAAAAGGTATTTGGATTTGGAGTAAAGAACAAAACTATAAAGATCAAGATAAAATGGATCAAGAAGATCATCAGCAACAGAAGAAAGAAGAAGAAGCTTTGCCTCCTGGTTTCAGGTTTCATCCAACAGACGAGGAGCTTATATCATATTACTTAGTTAGTAAGATCGCCGATCAAAACTTCACCGGAAAAGCAATCGCCGACGTTGATCTCAATAAGTCCGAGCCTTGGGAGCTTCCCGGTATGTCACTTATCTCTAACTATATCTTTTTTCTTCGTGTACACATACACACACACTAAAGATCACATGCATAGTTTTCTTTTGGTCTTTACTATATGATATGTGTAAATACAAGCATGTATATACATATTTAAACTTGGCAAGCCTTAATATTTTTTGGTTTAAAAAAATTATTCAAAGCAATATATATGTGAATATATTTTGTGTATACAAATATATATATATATATATATATATATATATTTCTTCTACTTAAGCATATATATATGGTATTACATAACATGACGATAACAAATAAAAATGAAACTTATATGTCATATGTGTGCATGATATATACTACTTGTGTTTAGTGATCTTTTAGCATTTTAAAATTCATACTATTTTTTTTGGTTTTGGTTATATATTTTCTTAACGAAAATGCAAAAGAGTCATGCATTCACTACCGTACGGACGTTAATTTCTTATCTAATCGTTTTTGTCTCTAATGTAATTCATCCATAATCCAATAATTAAAATTATCTTTGTTTCTTTTCTTGGTTCTAAACTTATTACCGATCTTAAGTTAACAAATTTGTCAATATGTCTCACCGAACCAAAGCTTATTACTTACTACTAATGATGTTTATTTTGGAAATATTTTAGTTAAGAATTCAATCAACAAATCAATTCATCACTCACAAAGTTTTTCTGTTTTGAGTAAATTGTCGATAGAGAAGGCGAAAATGGGAGGAAAAGAATGGTATTTTTTTAGCCTACGCGATAGAAAATACCCCACGGGTGTGAGAACAAACCGGGCAACAAATACCGGATATTGGAAAACCACGGGAAAAGACAAAGAGATATTCAATAGCACAACCTCGGAGTTGGCTGGAATGAAGAAGACTTTGGTTTTCTATAGAGGAAGAGCTCCTCGTGGAGAAAAGACTAGTTGGGTCATGCATGAATATCGACTTCATTCTAAGTCTTCCTATAGAACTTCCAAGGTAAACTATATATACTAACGAGTTCTGAACCTTCTGGTTATTAAAAAAAGAAACTATATACTAGTTTTATTTGTTTCCTTAGCATATATTAATATCACTTATATGCATATGTGTATTCCATGATAAATCTCATTTATTTCATTGGTGTAACATGTAAATGCAGCAAGATGAATGGGTAGTGTGTAGAGTGTTCAAGAAAACAGAAGCAACCAAGAAATACATAAGCAATAGTAGCACTAGTACAAGTCATCATCAACATCACAACCATACAAGAGCCTCAATACTATCAACCAACAACAATAATCCAAGTTTCTCACCGGATCTCCTTCAACTCCCACCACATTTAACATCACACACGAACCTCAATATCAACCAGTCCATTATGGCTAACGCGGTTCACTTAGCCGAGCTCTCTAGAGTCTTTCGCGGCTCCACAAGTAGCACCATGGACTCTGCTCATCAGCAGCAGCTAATGAGCTATAACCACATGCCTGTCTCAGGTCTCAACCTCAATCTTGGTGGCGCCTTAGTCCCGCCTCCGCCTCCTGTATCCCTAGATGATGTTGCCGCGGTTAGTGCTTCGTTCAATGAGCAAACCGGGTTTGGGAATGTGGAAATGAGTCAGTGCATGGACTTGGATGGATACTGGCCATCTTATTGATTAGTACTTGTTAGTTAAAATTGTGGTTATTTCTATTGTTGGTTTGATGAAGAAAGTTTCAACTTTTCCTTGGTAATACTTTTTGTTTTTGATTTTGTTATTGTATTTGTTTACAGTTAAACAAATAAGTTCTGTTTAAATATGCTCAAGAGTATGTGTTCAAACAGAAAAAACACAAACAATTGAGACTAAAGGATAAGATGAGAGTGATAGCTTTTCAAAGGGAAACAGAGCAAGTCCCAAATCTATCCACATGAAACACAAAATACACAAAGATCATTCTACTCTTAAGATATGTCTAATCTTCTCTGTATAACAAGACTGAAAATTTTATCCAAAAGACATCTCAAAATGGCGAATCACTTTTACAAAGCCAGCTTCAAACAAAGCACAAAAGAAGAAAAAAACCTCTTCACATGGGCTGTGTAGAGAACATATGGCTGTTGCTATGACACACAGAGACAGCATCAAAACCTGTTTGTTACCTGCAAGAGTAAAGAGAAAGATCAAACACAAAGCTTTATAAACATTCTTAAGTTTCAATCTCAGTCACTAGTTGCTAATTGCTCTAACATATTGGAAACAGGACAAACCATCCACATATCAACATCAGACACAAAACTGTGGTCGCACTCTGATTCTTTATCCAGCAACCATAGATTATTTGTTTATGGTCCGTTCTGCGACGTATGTTCAAGCAGACCAAAAGACAGTTACCTATATAATATTTCCAGCAAGTGGAAGTGACAACAGTGGAAATCGTGTTGCTTCACTTGTCAGAATGACCTCTTTTGGCCTTACGACGACCGTGGTGATGAGAGTGTCGGGTAGGTTTCTTTGTCTTTGTGCTGCAGTAAATATATTACAAACAAACTAAAGATCATTTGGTGGAATCACTTATGAGAGTACCTTTAAAAACCTAGAGAGCAATATACTTAACTATAGACATCTTATAGATAATGGATTAGTTATAAAGGACTTACCAGAAGAGAGAACAGAGGAATTTATACACTATGAAAATGGGTAACGCCAACAAAGCAGAGGCCTGCAGTGAACAGTTTTTGTCAGTTAAGAGACGAACAAACTAAGAAGCATGTCTTAGAGGTCCGGACCAGAAAACATACTGTAAACCAAATGAACTCTTTGGTAGCAAACGGTTCCAACAGCTCATGGCTCTTCAATTTTCTTTCAACATGGGCTTGGACCTTACACAGATGTACACAGTTTATTAGCACAAAAGCCAATATACTCCTACAAAAATGACACTACTTTATATCTAGCGTGTCTATATATCATACATAATGCCTTCGATTCTGACCTGATGGTGATACGTTCTGGCAGATTTTAGAAACTCTTTGTAGTAGTGAACAGCTTTCTTTGTGTAAGGCTTCATGGCAGCTCTCACCTTATCGACATGAGGTTTTGTGGCTGTGGCCACTTGGTCAACATATGGCTTGCTAAACTTTTTAGCCTCCTGAGAGTTAATAAACACATTAAGCAAAGATCATCATCAGCCGATGGAGGCGATAGAGTAGTATCCATGAAAATATTTGGAAGGATAAAAAAAGCACTTCACCTGGTAATATGGATCTACATGTCCTTGCAACTTGACAATATGTGGAGTGACAGCACTCTTGGAAGCATGGTAAGTCTCTTTTGCTTTGGTAGATAGTGTATGCACGTGTGGCTCAACATGAGTTTTATAAGTCTCTTTCATGGCAGGGATATATTTCTGCATATAAAAATTTCACAAGTGTAACCATACGAGCCTCTATAAGTTATAAATTGTATTGCTTGTAAGCTGCTTACAGTTTTAACATTAACCATGTGTGGTTCAGCCCACTTTTCAGCTCGAGTCTTTGCTTGCATCACCTGATAGATAATCAAACTTAGTTAGGCATCATAAGTTTGCTCAAATAGACATGTATCACCCTTTAACTGACGATAACAGTACCTTTTGAGTTACTTTCTCCATGACCGGTTTACCGTGGGCGTTCCAGTGAACAGCAAGCCAAGGGGGGAGCCATGCGCCATGAACCTGGACAAAGGAACAATTCAAGTCGTCACCTTCTTCTCAATTTCAGCTTTCCAAATTTACAAATCGTCGTGAATAATGAAAATATCTCATACTTTACTAAAACTAAAACACTCAACGAACACGGTATAGAGAGACTACCTCCAGCAGTTCCTTAGCCTTTGTGGTTGCTTCATGCTTTGTCCGCAGCATTTCTTCCTATAATTTAATTTTTGGTAAGAGTCGTAAGTAATGGAAGTAACGGGAAATCGAGGTGGAACTAAACTTAATCCAAGAACAGCATCATACCTCAGAACTTTTAAGAGCACGCTCAAGTTTTCGTATTTTATTCTTCTGCTCTTCATTCGTCTTGTGAAGCTGTAAGGATTTCTGATTAAAATTGGCATAAACAAAGAACACACATCCATACAAACTTGCATACAATTTCAATATCTAAATTCACACCGAGCATCGAATATGAAAAGGAGTTGTCCTATAAAGCTTTAATACAGATGCGAAATACAACTCCAAAGTAAAGAACAGAACAGAGAACGAGACTCCAAGCAAACACAATTTGTTGGCTTAACCCTTAACAAAGTCAAGCTAAAGATGAAACAAGGAACATAACTAGTAAGAAACGCTATACTATACCGATCTAAATGAATCGAAATGAAAGAGATAACTAATGCAGGGGATGTAAAGAACATACTTTCTCTAGTCTCGAGTTCAATGTGTTTAGCTTTTTATCGGCTTCACTAGCTCGAGCTTCAATGGATTCTTTCTCCTTATTCTTTTGCTCCAAAAAGTTCTTAAGTACCTCAACCTGAATGCAGAAGTACAATCACACAACAAACATCTACACTATAAACTCAAATAAAGATCTTACCTGCTTCTCTAATTCTGTAACTCGTGCTTGAGCTTTTGATAGCAATTCCACAGAATCTGATGAACCTTTTTTCTGAAGACAAGTCCAAAGCACACACTCGTAAGAAGAATCTAAACAAGGAAGCAAGTGAAGTTGAGACTGCAACAGTTTGTACCCTAAGTGATGAAACCTCAGACTCCAAGGAAGAAACTTTGTCTTGTCTCTCTTTAAGAAGTTTCTCCTTCTCTGTCACTAACTTCTCTCTCCCTTCAAGTTCTCTCCTTTTCTCATCAACTTGAGATTCTTCACAAACCCATAAACAAAAAAGAACAAAATCGATCAGAATCTTAAACTGAAATCGGAAAATGGAAGTGAAAAATTCGAGATAAAGCAACTGTTTATCTTCAAAGACACAAACCCAAAAACTAACCTAAGGCATGGACTTTAGCATTAAGCTGATCTAACTCATTACTAGAAGCGAAACCCACACCGCCTTCAGATCCGGCGAGTGTCGGATCTTCACCGCCATCGGAAAACACACCGGTGGTGAAAACAACGGCGAAGAGTAGTATTAAAGCCACAAGCTTTGTGGCCGCCATGTCTAAAACTCAACGAGTAACAACAACAGAAAAAACGATCGCCGGAGATTTCCCAGAGAGTTTGTTTTCGTTTTGATGATTAGAGAAATGATAAGAAGAGGACAAAAAAGGAAGTTTTTTTTTTGTGGGTGATGAGGAAGAAGATGAGACGTGGTTGGTTTGATGACTGACACGTGGCAAAATCTGATTAAATATATTTTTTTTTTGGGTGTGGTTCTCTCGTCTTCTACATCTCTCACTTCCATGGGAGCCACACAAAAGTCCTAATTAAACCCTATCAGACAAACACAAACTCACAAAAAAAAAAACTTGTGTTTTGTGTTTGTGTTCTTCTTCCTTGTAAGAATCTCCTTTGTCTCTTTTCCTTTGGATGCTTTTGGTTTCTTTAAGCTATATAAAGAAGGAAAATGGAGTTGGAGATGAAGCCTCGAGGTATTGCAATTCCTCCGGCGGCGGCGGCGGCGGATGACTTCCTTCTTACGCGTAATCTCTCCGGCACGTTTTCTTCAGGTTCTGTTCCGATTCGTGCACCTCTTACACTTGATGACGATGATGATGATGGTTCTGGTTATAGTAGAGGATTCGATTCTGGAATAGAGGATGGTTTTGGGTATGTTTCAGGGGATGTAGAGGATGAGATTGAGTTAGAGGATGTGAGTAGGGTTCATAGGGTAGTAGAGGAAGAAACTGGAGATGGAAGTGGCGAGAGTGTGATTGATATACCATTTGGGGTTGATGTTGTGGAGGAAACATCTGTAAATTACTCTTCTTTTGAGGAAGAGAGTGAGAGAAGTGATGAGGTTGAGGGCGTTACGGAGAGTGAAGAAGCTAGTGATAGTGATAGTGTTAGTGTAAAAGCAAAAGTAGTCATCCCTCGTGCTGTTTTGTCTTTGGATGATGATGATGATGATGAACTTCTGGGTAGTGATGATGGGGAAGCCCGAATCGAAGATAGGACATTGCAATTTGGAGATGTTGGAATGGTTGTTGATGAACCGCAACAATGCTCGGATTCTGTTATGGGCGGTGAATTCGTTTCCACGGAGGAAGTGGTGAGAATGAGCTATTTGGATAACTTAAATAGTAGTCTGATGATGCCTTTTGGTAATGCTTATGCGTGGAGTCCGGGTGGGGATAACTTTACTGAGGAGCCCGAGCAACTCATCGAGAGAGGGGTTGTTCAAAGAACCATCAGCAAAGAGGATGGTGATGGTAGCATTCATGAGTTCAACGCGTTGATGAAGCCAGGTGATGTACAAGATGATGCAGGTGAATTAGGAGAAATGGGAATGACTGATAAACCAGAGTATTCGGGTTCTGTTTCCTCGGAGGAAGGTAAAAATGTTGATGTAGATAGAGGAGTGGATGAAACTTTCAGTAAGCTTATCGAAGAAGGAGTAGGTGAGGAAAGTATCAGCAAGGAGCACAATAATGATGATAGTATTTGTGAAGCAGGTGAGGAGTCTAGTGGGTTAGGAAGCAAAGAGTCAGGGGTGGAAGACACTGGAACTAAGATAGGCGAGGCAAAAGGACATTGCGAAAACGATTGTGGTGGTGCTGTTAGCGAAGTAGACAAACTTGAATGTGAGAGAGAACCCGAAACCGGTATGAGTTCTGAAGGATTTACATTGACTCCAATTGTGGATTCTGTAATGCCGAGGAACCTTGAGACCGATGGAGGAATAGATGTTGTAAGCGGTTGTTGTTCTACAGGTCGACAATCTGAACAAGAGTATGAAGAAACCGGCTTGCTTTCGGTTAAAGATGCTGAGAGAAGCATGTCCGAAGATTCTTCTGTAGCTGCTTATGATAAATCGGAAAATGAGAGGCGGATGGCACAGCTGATTCACAATCAAACTTGTTTAGAGCTTGACGAGTACGAAGGAACGGGTGATGATACAAGGGAGAGACTCTCTGAATCCACTTTCCAGAAATGTCTTGAAGAATTATCCTCCGATCATTCTGTGCAGCTGATAAGTAAGAAAGTAAAAGAAAGAGTTGCGAAGACCGAGCTCTTGAAAGCAAAGATCCAGAGTATTACAGGAGGAATAGATCTTTGCAGCGAGGATTCAGCCGTCACTGAAGTCGAGTCTAACACGAGCATGTCTGATGGAGAAGATCAAACGTCTGATTACGTATCTGACGAAACAAAGATGATGTTGTTGCCTGAACAGGAGTTTCCAGCCGATCTAGACTTCTCCGTTAACATCCTTGTTATCGGGAAAACAGGGGTGGGAAAAAGTGCAACGGTTAATTCGATTTTCGGAGAGACCAAGTCACCCGTTGGTGCGTTCGGAGTTACCACAAAGCGTGCAAGTTATGTAGTTGGGAATATAGGAGGAGTCATGGTCAGAATACTCGACACACCGGGTCTCATGTCGTCTGCAAGCGAGGAACGGTTTAATCAAGAAGTGCTTATGTCAATAAAGCAGAGCATGAGAAAGTTTCCTGTCGATGTCGTCCTCTATATTGACCGTCTAGACGAGATTCCAGACGTCTATTTGCTTAGAACAATTACCAATTCTCTCGGCTCATCGATATGGCGAAACAGTATCGTGGTTCTAACGCATTCCGCTTCCATTGTCCCGGATTCTTCAAGCTACATTGCTCAGAGATCTTCACTTATGCGTCAATCAATTCGACAAGCAGCTCCGGAGTTAGATCAGAGGAAGATGCCTGAAATTATTCTGGCAGAGAACAACATTTGTGGAAACAAAACTACTTCTCCGGACTGGAGATTGAACCTATTGATCTCGTGCTGCTCGGTTAAGATCGGATCGAAATCCATTAAGGAAAAGGCCGCCACGTTTGGCTCCATCACTCTGCTATGTTCCTTGTGGAGTGTCTTGCTTCCTGGGCACGTTTCCCATTCAGATGATTATTTCAAGGAGAAGACAAGACATCTACTAGATTCAACATTACTAACAGACGAGCAGAGTCTTGAGCAAAACATTGTTCAAGAACAAGAAGACGAGGAGAGAAGAAAAAGAGGAAGTGTTGTTGATGGTCGTGTGAGAAGAAGAAGTGGGAGACTTGGGTTCCAAGCGACAAAAAGATTAGGTATCTATCTCGATTTGCAAACAGGATTCTCCATTGGAAGCTTAGTAGTTTGTAGAAAAGAGGAAGAAGAAGAAGGGAGGAAGATGGTTGTGAAGATGAGAGGCTCCATGTCTGTTTTATGTTTGGTTCCTATGTTGATGATGTCTGTATTTACTTCTTGTAGAAACAATGTTTAAAATTGGTCAAATCCGGTTTACTATTGGGTTGAAATTTTATAAACCGGTACATTTTTAGATATATATTTTTTCAAGATTTGAGCGTTTAGAAAAAATAATAGTGTGGTATTTTTACCATTTTAGCAACAAAAATAAGAAAATATAGGTTGTTTTAGGAATTGAAGAGGTATATATATTCTTGAATTATGACACAATTTTACCATTTTATGTTTTTTACCGGTTTATTTTGTTTTTTTATAAAAATATGTGGGCCGTTAAAAAGACTATTAATGGGCTTTATTTCATTTGTCTAATTTGGGTAAGAGTCTAATTCTCTTTTTCTAATCGTGTAAGACTCGTCATTTTTTNTTTTTTTTTTTTTTTTTTTGTTAATGAAATATTTTTACTCAAAAAATTATTCAAACTTTAATAGTGTCACAAAATATAACAACCCACAAGAAAAAGAAAAAAAATATATTAAGACCCGTCAAAGTAAAATTGTACCATCTTCTTATTTTTTATTTTTTTTTGTTGTTGTTCTGGTCTAAATATATTTATATATCTTTTTTGGTGAATGATCATTCTCTATAATTAATCATATAGTAAACAATCATGAACATGAATGTGGCACGTATAAAAGATCCGGAATTAAAAGCCAGCTGGTTTGAATAAATTAACTAATTTCTCCATATATAATTTTTTCATTTTTGGTATAGTTCAATCATTAAGGTATTGTTTTAATTAGTGGTTACTAAAACTACAATTAAATGATTTATTTTTCTAAGGAATTCGAATAAAAACAATGTAGCACATATGCTAAATCCAATTAACAATAAGAAAACAATTTATGGTAATGACTAATGACCAACTCTCTCACAAAAATGATATTTATGAGAAAACTTCCACATGCAACGTAACAACAATAACATGTTATGGGCCGTATCGTACGGGAAATACGAATTTTTTAAAAAATATTATATTGCTCTACGAATAATTTTATCGAGACACCAATATTAATATTATGTATTATATAACTTTTAATTCATATAGTGTTAAAATATCACATTATGGTTATTTTATTTGCAGTATGCTTATGCTTTCCCACTAAATACCACCGCCACATGCATGCATATATCATCACCGTCAAAACTTTTGTTTTAAAAATGCTCGAAACAATTGTTATTGTAATTTTTCTAAAGTAAAATTATACAAATTTATCAGAATGATATATATATATATATATATATATGTAACATTATAAAAGTTGAATGATACATTGATAGTGAAACAAAACAATAATCCATCTTGGACTATTCAAGATGAAATTTTTGAAGGGCCATAAGAAAGAAAGAAACGATCATACCTATTAAATAATAGAAACTAAACAATTTATTTTCTTAGTTTTAAAAACTAACTTAACTAAACAATTCTGTTAAACGATAATAATTTTTTCGTGTTAAAGTATGATATATATATA
>OVAN01007154.1:0-20110 GCA_900406275.1 Anastatica hierochuntica | reverse complement strand
AACTTGACTTGACTTCATCTTCCACTTCATCATCACTTGAACTGAGCTCCATTTCAGCTTCTAGCACCAGCTGTGCTGCATCACTTGTCCTTCTGGAAATTTGTTACTGCGCGTTGGTTTTCTCATCGCCATCTTGACAGGTGTTCATAAAAATGACCATAACATTTGATCGCACTATTTGATTTATTTCAAAGCACAACCAAATGAAAACTAACTCTTGTGTCTATCTAGTGTCAAAATTTCAACTCGATCCAACGGCAGGAAGTCTGTCAAATAAGGCTAAACATTTGACGCTTTAGCATGAGTCTACATTGAAAAATCTCTATTTCTAATCCAAATTGCTCAATTCTTTTCCAAAGCAACCTAAAACCTGTAAAAAACACTAAAAAGACCAAAAGACTCCAAAAAGACTATCATACATGATAAAACAACCTTTTTCGTCTAAAATTCAAAGAAAAAAAATCGTAAAATCACGATACATCAAATTTTTTAGACTTAAATCTTTGCTTGTCCTCAAGTAAAGGAAAACAAATATTGAACCAAACGATATGAAGTTTGAAAACACAGGGACTCTTACACTTTCAGGAGACCTCTCTTTGCACTTAGATTCGTTGACCACATATACCTGAGACAGTTAGAACATTCTCCCCAAGAACCCGTGCATGACCTCACAAGCCCATCCATATTCCAAACTTTGAACCTATTAGACTCGCATTCATGTTATTAACTATCTACATTCATTCAAAAAGATATAAACATTTCACTAGAGAACTCTACATCAGGAATAACGGGCTAGAAGATGAAATGGTTATTTGGTAGTAAAGCTCAAAATGTATCGGGATTCATAATTGCGTCAGGATGCAAGAGATTATGCAAAATCGCAAGAGAGAAAGAGTACATTGATAACCATGGCCCCTAACTACTCAAGCATAAACCAAAAACTTGTAAATCAAATAGGACATGTGCAATCTTCAGGGCATATTCAACAACAAGATAACAAGTATAATCTGATTTCCTTCCCGGATGTGAATTAAAAGACTGAATTTTTCATTTTTATTTTTTAGATTATATACACGAAAATCCAGGGAAAATCAGCAAAACACCCATACATAACGAAGAATTGCAACCACAACCATCTTAAAGACTTAGATCACCCAACATTGTCTAATAGACACACAAGACCGTGTATAAACCACCTAAATGTTCAATCTTACCAAAGTAATCTGGAGGATCATGTCAACCCTACTCTCTCCATTGTTTTTCAAATGTAAGCATATATTATCAAAGAAAAATGCATGGAAGATCAAATGAGATATGGTGATGTGAGTTGTTAGACTAAAAGTGATTATGTCACTCAGGATTACCGAAAAAGAGTGGAAGAAAATGAGCATATAATCTTCAAAGATTGGTTTCGAATTCTTGATTTCAAGTCCCTGACTCAAAGCATTTAAGTTCATTAGTAGCCTCAATAATTTAGAGTTAAAACAATCCAAATAAGAACTTGAGTTCCAAAGCTTTCTAACGAGGAGTCTGATCATGAGGTTTTTTTGGATTGCCTGCTGTAACAGTTCAAATGAAGTGGTCAATATGAATAGCGATTAAGAACATCGCACAAAGTAATAATATGAGATCATCATCAAGTGCAAATCATCCCCAATCAACGTTTTGACTCAATAAAACGTATTAAGAAGACTCAAAAGTCTAACTAAATAAAAATACTCCAAAAAGAAAAAGAAAAAGAAAACAATATTAGTAGCATCCTCATTCCCACACTTATCTCACACTGTCTCGGTGTAAAAAAATTCAAAGAAAGGGTGAGAAATAAAACAAATAAAATAAAAACCCAAAAAGAAAATAAAAGAAAACGTACAAGTGGATTGCCTCCCACTAAACACTTGTTTTAAGTCTTGAGCCTGACTTCGAACGCATGTATTAATCACAAGAGTCGAAAGGTTAGGCCAATGCACATTTCGTCATTCTCCTATCATGACAAGAGACAATATGTGAAAAAACATCAAAGAAACATTATCATCATCAAAGAAACTTACTACCAATGTAGTATAGATCTTCAATTGGTTTTTGATTTCTAGATGCTCGAGAGAGTCAAATGTATTTGACGAAAAAATAAAGTCAACCTCTGGTATAAACGAGTTCATCACAAAATAATTAACTTCATTCCCATCAATCATGTACATCACATCATTTTCATTTGTAGACTCTATCTCAATCTGAGGATCCTCCATCTCATTCAAAATCTTATTTACATAAAGCACATCCTCAAGGTAAGATTTTTCAGTAAAAGATTTTGATTTTTCATGCATAAAAAAAAATTAAACTCAGGATCATGATCATTCAAAGCACATAGATAATGAATATCAAAACATATCTCATGATAATTCTTAATAATCTTTTCTACCCTTAGGTCAACAAACCATTGAGATTCAAATATCAAATCATAGCATTCATCAATGAACAATGGAGTATGCAAACTACAAGCAACATATGCAATGTAAGGTGTGTAACTATCTTCATAATTATGAATTTCAAAGGTTGAGTCGCACGTACTTTTGAGTTGGCATGGTAGAACCCAATATATTACCTCTGTAAGTTCATGAGCCATCATTATTTCAATGCCTGTAAGCTCACTTCCTTCAAGTATTTCTTGATGTGCGAGAAGGTTCAATGGAATCATAGCTGCTAAGGTACTTCTCTTCATCGTTGGATTTTCCTTGCTTTCTTCATAGTACCTCACTCTTTTTTCGGTGTAAGAACACTCTTTGTTTTTGTGTAAGAACACTTTCATCAAATGGTGGTTCTACATATGACTCCCACTTAAGTTTCTCCTCTTCTTCCATGGCCAATAATTCCCTAAGTGTTGTATCCTTTCTTCGAGGACCATCATTATAATCATGGCCATCAGACCTGCAAAGAAATAAAACTAAAGAATAAATTAGTAACAAAATAAATAAAAGAAAATGTCTTAGTCACGAACCCAATACCTTGGGGGTGACCAATTGGTCCTCGACAATGGCGCCAAAAACTTGATCAGTGAGGCTTTCACCAGATAAACTAACTGCAAATGCACAATAAAGTACGTGGTAGTATATACGGGATTGAATCCGCAAGGAACAAAGATCACACATAGGAAAAAATGTTCAGTTACGAGCTAAGGCGGATAAGAGAAAGTTGTTTTGAAATTATTTAGAACTAAAGCAACAATTAAGAAAGCTATGAAATCACGGGGTTGTAAATGATAGAAGAAGACATTGAGCACATGATATTCTCAGAAAAATCATTTCATTGTTTATTAGGATAAATTGTTAAGAGAAAAATATTAGGAATCATCTCGAACTCAAATCACTAATATAAAATCAACCTACTTCTGTAGCGCTAACTCCCTATGTTATAAAAACCTAAACACTAACTTCCGTTGAATTTCATATTCTAAACATGCAGTAAAGACGAGTTTGATATGTTTAAAAAGTGAAATAATATCAACTTTTGTTGGTTAAGGACACTTTGCTCATCTAAAGTTCTTTCAGGTATTTCAACAAACACTTTCGATGCATAAAACATCCTAAGAACAAAAACAAGGTCATGAGTGTAATTTCATCATTAAGAACAACTTAAGATGAAGATCCAATTGATAAATCCCTAAATCTAACAACCTAAAATCAACAAATCTTGAAATCCCTTATGAGAAACCATAAATCCAATTAATGAATTACTCACACATATTGAAAGAACAATCACAAGACAAATCAATGAGAAACGTCATGTAATTGAATAGAATATGAAAAGAGGGTTCGAAAAGATTCTCCAAATTGAAATATGGATGAGAAATCTTCTCCTTTAGATTACAATACTCAAAAATATGTTCTAGAATAAGAAAAATAGCCTAATTAACCTAAAAACACGAGTTTTGGGACTTATATAAGTATCAGGGCCGAGTTGGATCTTTTTGGTGGGTCTGGATCAATTTTTCTGAAAATTTCCAGCATCTGGACAAGGATTATTCGATTAATGACAAGGATCAGACCTTCTGGAAATTTGTTACTGTGTGTTTGTCTTCTCATCGCCAGCTTGATAGTTGTTCACTAAAATGGTCATAACTTTTGGTCTCAGCGTTGGATTTCCTTCAAAAAAACCACCAACTAAAAGTAAGATCTTGTGGCTATCTACTGTCAAAATTTCAGCTCGATCTAACGGTGAGAAGTCTATAAAATAAGGATAAACTTCTGACGCTTCAGCATGATTCTGCATTCCAAAATGTCCATTTCTGATCCAAATTGCTCCATTCTTTACCAAAGAAACCTAAAACCAGTAAAAGCACTACACAAGACCTAAAGAACCCAAAACAACTATCGTACATGATAAAAGAACCTTTTTCCCGTCTAACACTCAAGTAAAAGCTCGTAAAATCACGATACATCATGATATTCACCTCAAACTCATTGACTTACTATGTAGATCAGCGTTTACTTTTATGCTTGAAAGACTAATATTTCTTCTTATATACGTTAAACATATGTGTTGCTAGAATTTTGCGAATCATATGTAATTGCATCAAGACGAATATATATGTATCATTTTAGACTTTACGCGAAATTCGTAGGCTCTACGAGAATATCGCAGACTATACGATAAGTCTTCGGTAATCTAGGAGATTTATAGGATACATCTTCTAGAAGAGGTTAATTATTCTCTTTGATTTTAGACTCTACAAGAATCTTTAAGACTCTATGGGCATTTCGCAGACTCTGCCTCAAAATTAACTCGGTAAAAAAGACGTTGATTTCTACTAGTATGCCTCTGTGGATCATATATATGTATAGAAACACTAAATGCGGAGTCTCTTTTAAATAATTTCGTGTAAATGTATATGTGTTTGATGATATTCATCTCAAACTCATCGACTTGCTATGTAGATCAATGTTTGATTTTGTGCTTCAAAGGCTAAAATTTCTTCTTGTCAACTTTAAGATGTGTAGCTAGACTTTCACTGATGATAGGTAATTTCATCAAGAAGAATATATAAATATTGTTTTAGACTTTAAGTGAATTCATAGACAATACGAGAATATCACATACCCTATGATAAATCTTGGAGTCTAGAGACATCTTCTAGGAGAGGGAAATTCGAAACTCGCTGAATCTTTTCTATAATATTAGACTCTACGAGAATCTTTAAGTCTTTAAGTACAATTCACAGACTCTGCCTCAAAAGTGACTTGGCAAAAAGAGTCCTTGATTTCGATTAGTTTCCCTCCGAATATCATATATATATATCTGGAGAAATACTAAATGTAGATTCTCTTTTAAATAATTATGTGCATATATATATATGTATATATATATATACATATATATATATATATGTGTGTGTGTGTGTGTTTTTTTTATCCATCGACTTGCTATGTAGATCAATTTTTCATTTTATGTGTGAAAGGCTAAAACTTCTTCCTGTAGACTTTACTTGTATGTGTTGCTAGACTTTCTCCGAGGATATGTAATTGCATTGAAAAGAATCTATAGGTATCATTTTAGACTATATGAAAAATTTGTAGACTCTACGAGGATATCGCAGACTCTACGATAAATCTCAATGTCTATGGAATTCTCATATATCTCTTGGAGACATCTTTCAGGAAAGGGTAAATCATAACTGACCGAATCTGATCATTTTTGTAGACTCTACGAGAATCATTAAGACTCTAATGACAATTTGCAGACTCTGCCTCAAAACTGACTTGCCAAAAAAGACTTTGATTTACATTTGTTTGCCTCCGAAGATCATATATTTGTGGAGAAAAACTAATCGTGGAGTCTATTTTAAATATTTCCGTGTAATTGTATATGTTTTTGATGATATTCACATCAAACTCATCGACTTGTTATGTAGATCATTGTTTGCTTTTGTGCTTGAAAGACAAAAATATATTTTTATTGACTTTACGCAGATGTGTTTCTAGACTTCCGCAAATGATATGTAATAACATCAAGAAGGATCTATTAGTATCATTTTAGACTGTACGCGAAATTCACAGACACTACGAGAATATCACATACTCTACAATAAATTTCAGAGTATACGGCAATCTCAGAAATCTTTTGGAGACTTCTTACATGAGAAGTAATTCGGAACTGGCAAAATCTTCTCTATGATTATAGACTGTACGAGAACCATTAAGACTCTAAGGATAGTTCGCAGACTCTGTCTTTAAACTTACTTGGCTAAAAAGACATTGACTTCATTAATCAGCCTTCCATGATCATATATATATATGTGGAGAAGTACTAAATGTGGAGTCACTTTTAGATGATTCTGTTAAATGTATATTTATTTGATGATATTCTCGTCAAACTCATCATTAACTATGTAGATTAGTTTTTGCTTTTGTTTTTGAAAGGCTAAAATTTCTTCTTAAGTTTATGTAGATGTGCTACTAGACTTTCGTCGATGATATGTAATTGCATCACGAAGAATATATCAGTATCTTTTTAGACTTTACGCGAAATTCGTCGACTTTATGAGAATATAGCAGACTCTACGATAAATCTCAGAGTCTACGAGAATCTTAGAAATCTCTTGGAGACATCTTCCAGGAGTGGGAAATTCGGAACTGGCTAAATCTTCTCTATAAATTTAGACTCTACGAGAATCTTTAAGACTCTAAGGAGTGTTCACATACTTTGCCTCAAAACTGAGTAGGGAAAAAAGACTTTGATTTCAATTAGTCTGCCGCCGAGGATCATATATCTGTGTAGAAAACAAAACATTGAGTCTCTTTTAAATACTTTTTTGTAAATGTATATGTGTTTGATGATATTCACATTAAACTCATCGGCTTACTATATAGATCAGTGTTTGCTTTTGTGCTTGAAAGACTAAAAATGTTTCTTCTAAACTTTGGTAGATGTGTTGCTAGACTTTCGCCGATGATATGTAATTGCATCAAGAAGAATCTATACGTATCACTTTAGACTCTGCGAAATCTGTAGACACTACGAGAATATCGCTGCCCCAGCGATAAATCTTAGATCTACGAGAATCTCATAATTCTCTTGGAGGCATCTTCCTGGAGATGGTAATTCAAAACTGACTGAATTTTCTCTATGATTTTAGACTCTACGAGAATCTTGAAGACTCTAATGCTTGTTCGCAGAATCTGCCTCAAAACAAACTCGCAAAGAGATGTTGATTTTGATTTGTTTGCCTCCGATAATAATATATGTGTGGATAAACACTAAACGTGAAATCTATTTTAGATAATTCTGTGTAAATGTATATGTGTTTGATGATATTTACCTCAAACACATCGACTAGCTATGTAGATCAATGTTTGCTTTTGTGCTTGAAAGGATAAAATTTCTTCTTGTAGACGTTAAGCAGATGTGTTGCTAGACTTTCTCTGATGATATGCAATTGCATCAAGAAGAACCTTTAGTATCAATTTAGACTCTATACAAAATTTGCAGACTCTACGAGAATATTGTAGACTCTACGATAAATCTCAGAGTCTACGGGAATCTCATAAATCTCTTGGAGACATCTTCAAGGAGAGGGTAATTCGGAGCTGGCCAAATCTTCTCTATGAGTTTACACTCTACGAGAATTTTTCAGACACTAAGGACAGTTCGTAGACTCTGTCTCAGAATTGACTTGGCAAAAAATACGTTTATTTTGATTAGGCTGCCTCCAAGGATCATAAATATGTGGAGAAACACTAAATCTAGAGCCTCTTTTAAATAATTTCGAGTAAATATATGTGTGTGATGACATTCACCTCAAATTCACCAACTTGTTATGTAAATCCGATTTTTCTTTTATGGTTGAGGTTGACTTTATGTTTTTTTCAATATATAAAATTAACGTCTTTTTTGTTAGTCTGTTTAAAGCATAAGCGAGATTTTTGATTAGTCTGTCGGAAGAATATGAGAGATCATGGATTTCGGTGTACAAATTTGAGCTTTCGAAACACAAAAGCTGAGGAGGATCTATATCGTTTGCCAAAAGTAAAATAGGGATGTCGAAGAAGAAGATGACACAAATGTAAATATTCTTAAAATTAAGTCCTTTTGTTAACAAAATTCATTTTAATGAAAAAGGAAGAAAGGAAAATTAATTACATATTTGTAATTAATTTACGAAAAAATTACACAGAAAGGTACTTTTTCACTTTGGTTTTACACTCTAAGACACTTTGTTGCTAAGAGGTACTTTTTCTTTTAAAATTGACCAAATTACCCTTATCTCTTTTTTCTTCATATTTCTTTTTCTTTTCCTCACTTTCTTTGTCATTTTCTTTGTTTCTCTTTCTCTTTCCTCTCTCTCTCTCTTCTAGTTTTCCACTTTTGTCTCACTTTAGTTTTGATTTAATTAATTTTTCAAACTAAAATCTATCAATCCTAATATCGTTGAAACATTAAAATAATTTTATTTTAGTATTTACTTTGCTATATATCATTGTAAATGCACTGTATTGTCAATTGTTCAAAAATATCATATTTCATGGGTTGTTGCGACATATATGAGAGTTGAAACATCACCAGATATGCTAGACAATTTTGTATGTTATGGACATGTCCATGTGGATGCATACAAGAGAATATGTTATTATAAACAATTTTTATGATTTGGACATGTCCACAAAAATAGTATAAATTCTTTTATGCAGTAGACATGTCTCTGTTGATACATATATGTGGAATTTTTTTATTCAACTTTGAACAAAAATCCATACGACGAGTGTAGATTAAACACATATTGGAGGATAATATTTATAAGATGGACATGTCCATTTAAGTTTCATATCCAAAAAAAATTGTCCACAAATATTTGTCCAAATGGTCAACCGAATGTGGACTTGTCCATGAAAACCGTCGACCACAAAGTTACTGTTCATGCGCGTTTCACTTTTTAATAAAAGGGTAAAACTGTCTTTTTCCATCTCGAAATCCGGAAAAGTGCCTTATATCTCAAAAGTACTTCTTTTGTTCATTGAATATCAAAAAATTATGTAAATCTTTCTTAATTTACAAGAGAAAGGTGCTTTCGTCATTAAAAATCAAATTGGACCCCTATACAAACAAATTTTGATGGGTACCCTCCAACAAATAAAATCCTAAAGAGACTGCTCTAACAGCTATACCTCTTATATTCCTTTATAGTTTAAATTTTATATAGGGGTGAAACGGTCCGGAGATCCGAGATATTTTGAAGTATCCAGGTCTGAATTTGGATCTACCGAATCCGTGAAATTACTATCCTTATTCAGATCCGAGACCTTAAGATATCCGGATTTTGGATGTCTAAATGAAAGTCCGGATATTGGCGGATATCCACCACCAAGGATTCGTACTCTCATCTCTCACTATTTGTGTTCGTATTTCTGAAACAAAGAATAAAGAAACCTTTCTAGATTTGTTGCATCTGAAGCTCGAGTTAGGTCTATCTCTTAAATTGTTAATTAAATTTAGGGCATTGCTTTGTTTGATCTGCCTTTTCGTTTGATATTTGATGGTATTGTTCGAATTCCTTCTTGAACAAATAATGTGAGTCTTCTTATTGCTCCGTGTGGTATAAGACGAGATGATTATGTTGCTCCGTGTGGAATAATACGAACTTGTATTTAATTGTAGTAGCGTTAGAACCAATTATTGCTTCTATGTCAATGAGAACAATCTCTATTATCGTTTGTTACTTCAGATTATGAAGTTTAATAAAGATTTTTTCTGATTAAAAAAAAAAATCATGTCTCCTGTATATACATAAAGGTTTGGCTGGCAAACATGTTTCGTGCAACGTACTAAATTGTTAGCGTACAACTGTTATATGGGTATTGCCAACAAGCATAAATTTATACTATCAAATACATGGTTTTCCTTCTTTTTTTTTTTGTCAACAGTTTAAAATTAAAAATGTTCGGTAATCCAAACCGCAAGCGCAGAGCTTACATAACACATAGCATACGGAAGCTGGCGAGCACTACGTGTTTACCTATCCGCTTTAGTGTTAAAACTACGCGAAAGGAACGAAAGGAAAAAAGAAACAAAACTCCCTTTATACTTCTCAATGTCCTCCAAGTAGATGCGAAGTGTGGGCCAGTCCTGAGGAGAGGTCACCATCTTCACTAGCTCGGTACTGTCTGTCAGAAATGTCACATTTGTTTGTTGTTGAGTGATCATGCATTGCATTGCCCAAATCAAAGCCTCCACTTCCGCATGTAGTGGTGAGAGGCTGCGTCGGACATTTCGCGCGCCCATCAGTACTTCTGTTGTCCCAATCTAGGGACAGTGCCATCCCATCCCAGAGAAAGTATCGCTCTCCTTCCACGACCCATCAACATTGCACCTATAGTCAGCACAAAAGTTATCCGTAGAAAATAAAGTGGTCACCATATCCCCTTGCTCTTCTATCGCCTCTTCCTTGTGAGCCGCCTCCGAGAGTTTTGCCTCCTTCTCCGCGACTGCTAGTAGCTGTTGGGCATCGAGGACCTGATCAGTAAAAAGTTTTATCATTCCTGGCATTCTAGATGTACCAAAGGATCCAGGGATAACTAAATGTATGACCTTCTAAAGAGGCCCTCCAAAAAAGATAATTCAAGTTCGTATATACCGGAGATGTTGGAAAAGTATTCGGAGCCGAAGGGATTTTTGATAAAGCCCAAACTTGTAATGTCGGGGGACATTCAAAGAAAACATGATTCACTGTTTCAATATCTGTCCCGCACCGCACACAGTGTAAATCACAATCAATACCACGCCTCCTTAAATTTCCATTAACCGAGATATTACCCGTTAAGATTTGCCATAAAAAATGTTTTAACTTTGGAGGTCCCTTAAAACCCCATAAATGGTCAAAAAGTGGTGTAAACGTTGGTTCGTACACCTTATTGCCCCCATAAGGTGCTAGATGCCCTCGTAATACCAAATATCCAGATTTAACTGTATATTTTCATGACTTAGTAAAATGTCATCCCAAGCTATCTGCTTGAAATGTCTTGCTCAACGGTATGCTAGTAATAAGTTCAACATCTGCTGGATCAATAATTGCCTGTAGCAATGAGAGATTCCATGAGTGATTCAACGGATTGATCAATTGATCGACCGTGATATTTGGACAATGTTGTCCTAGACAGGTTGCCGGCTTCGGGATAATGGATGGTATCCAAGGATCCTCCCATAGTGAAATGGAATGACCTGAACCCACCCTTTTAATAAGCTCTTTGTTAACCAGAGGTCTCGCTGAGATAATACTCCGCCAACCATACGACGGGGTGTAACACTTGACTAGATCTAAAGGATTCGTCTTCCTCGATAGTAACATGGTTTTCTTTTATTTTAGTTAGAAGATTCATACTATCTTTATAAATGAGAATTTACACTATAACCTCTATAAATAAATACTCCTATAAAGATCATCTTTAATTAGGTAGTTCTGAGGGAAAAATATGAAATATATTTAAATGACATAAGTTAATTTATGTATTTAAAAACAGTTATTTAATTTATATTTTTCTGTGAAGAAAAAAAAGAATCTGCCAGAAGAGAAAAAGCGAGGAGAAGAAGAAAGAGATTTTCGTTTCTGCTCCGAGATCCGATTGATTCGTCACTATTAGGCGAAATAAAATCACCGACCAGCGAGCTTTCGTCAACTGTCAAAAGATGTTTAAGGTTGTCAACAAAGCATGGACAATTGATGACGAGACTTGAATAGTTGCTATATGCAACTGGAATATGCTCTAAAAGATGTTGACAACCGTCCGAGAATATTTAAGAACCAACTCAAGTTGTTAGTCTTTATCCGGAAGTCCTATTACAAAGGAAAGTTGATTTGAGTATAAGAAAGAACCCCGAAAAATATGGGATTATTGGTGAAACTCCCAACTCTAATGAAAAATCGAATTGGATGACTTCCAAATCTCAGAATCCTACAGGAAGAGGGATTCAACCACTTTCTAATCCTATGGGAACTAGGGTTCAAGAACTTCCTATAAATAAAGAAGTTTTATCAAAGGAAGGGGGATGAAACAATAGATAAAAGAAACCTAAAAGAAACTCTCTAACAACCTCCCGAAACCTACGATAAAACTCTCGACGACTACCCACCTAATAAAACGCCTACCACCGACTAAAGCTCGTCTACAAGCCTTGGTTAATCGTTAAATTGCTTCGTTTTGAGTTCGTTCTAACGAGAATCAATTATCAATAAAACGCTTACTTCCTCATTATTCCATAGAATTCGCTCGTTTCGAACCTGTTAAAAACCCCCCCTAACAGTTTGGCCCGCCAGTAGAGGCTGGTTTTTTTACTAAGAGAGATATGTCGACAGATCACTACTGCAATGACAATCAAGACCCAACACAAAAAGTTTACATCGACAATAGTTGAAGCAAAATATAAAAATTATGTTTTACAACTTTCGCAAGAAGATAAGTCAAATAGCCAATGACAAAAAATGATCGTTTCTTTAATTTCTCTCCCCTCATGCTTAGTTTTATTTTTTAAGATTTTTGTTTTATGACAAGTTCTAAACTACTCTCCAAATTCTAAATAAGATATTGGAGATTGAGGGGCCAAGTTGTTCGGTGAAATAAAATCATCAACCAACCAGCTTTCGACAACCTTCAAAAGATGTTTAAGGTTGCCAACAAGGCATTGAAAATTGCTGATGAGACTTGGATAATTGCTAAATGCAACTAGAATATGGTCTAAAAAATGTTGACAACTGTCCGAGTATATTTAAGAACCAACTCAAGCTGTTAATTGTTACTTGGAAGTCCTATTATAAAGGGAAATTTATTTGAGGGTAAGAAAGAATGCCAAAAATATGAGATTCTTGATGAAAATCCCAATCTAATGGGAAATCGAATTGGATAACTTCCAAATCTCTGAATTCTACAAGAAGAGGGATTCGACAACTTCCTAACCATATGATAACTAGAGTTCAAGGACCTCCTATAAATAAAGAATTTCTACCACATAAATGAGGAAGAAAAAATAGAGAAAAGAAACCTAATAGAAAATCTCTGACAACCTCTCAAAACCTATTATCAAGCTCTCGGCGACTACCCATCAAAGAAAACGCCTACGGCCGACTAAAGCTTTCCTCCAAGCCTTGTTTAGTCGTTAAAATTTTTCTTTTGAGTTGGTAATAACGAGAAATCGATAATCAATAAAACACCTACTTCCTCATAATTTCGTAGAACTCGCTCATTTTGAAGATGTTAAAATACCCCCAAAACAATCACTAGATCATAAGGCTCCCGTTTTATTTTTTCTTCTTTTGCTCTATCTCAGTTATCTTTCTCTGTGGCGATATGCTCTTTGTCATGGTTTCATTAGGAATCACTTGTTTAGGATCTACATGTATAGGTTCGGATCTTGTGGTTTAGCTGGTGTTGTTTCTGGTTCCAAGGCGAGTCGATGGTGGTGGTACTAAAAGACATAGTCAACTTCTAAATTTCTTTTTTTTTTGCGGTTTACGGGGTGATTCTACTTTGGAACTTTCATTGATATAGGTTACCATCTTTAGAGTTCAAGAGTTAGAGGAAAAGTGCTCCGTTTTCATCTTCGTCGTGACTCCTCAGGTCCTTTCAGATGGTTTATAGTCTGTCCGGTTCGAGGATTTTGTCTCCATATGGTTATGTTTCGTTTGTTTGACTGTCTAGGTAGTAAGTGATATTTTGCATTGCATTTGGTATGTCTTTTGCATCTTTTTTTGGGTGCTAATGAGATATAGAGCTAAGAAATGCATTTGAGACTTGGACATGATGCAACTGAAAGGAACGAAAGTGCAAAGTTTAACCCCAAAATCATAAATATTGGATCATAAGGATGACTTCCACTACTTGGATCAACCTCATCTTCTGGAAAAAGATAGGAAATGAATTAGCTTCATTTGGGCGCTAGTTTGAGGTCATTCCAATAAGCGGTTACAGAGATATGGTCAATTTATACCAAGTCCCAAGAAGGAAAAACTGTAGATTTAATTTTGTCAGATCCGAAGAGGAATCCGATTCAATGTATACCAAGTCCCAAGAAGGAAAAATTAAGTTCATTAAATGTTTTGAGTAGCTAAATTTTATCTGGATATCAAGTGATATGGTGCCTCGGTTAGCTAATCCATTGGGGTTATCCCGTTTGGTAAAACTGCAGTCAAACAATGACACTAGGGACACTAGTCATTAGTCACGTGATTAGTCAAGTGATATAAAAAAATTTTGAAAGTTTTTTAAAGAAAAAAATCGAAAACAAAGAAGAAGAAGCACTAGTAATAATAGGAATCTTCCGGATTTAACTTACACTGTTTCGGTGTAAACTAAAGTGAGTAAGGTACTGAAAACTAATGTTAAAAGTAAGGAATATGATACACTTAGCTGGTGGTCAAAATTTTGAAGTATTATACGGACATGCGATTTTTCGGTAAACCGAAATGAGGTTCCATGATCCATTTTTGCAATCCAGGAAATATGCTTCGACCAAACTGAAACTCCACAGCAAAATAGCATATTTTATGAATAAAAATGAAGTATAAAATGCTAGAGCTCTTACCTTATATGATATTGCTGAGTTTGATCTCTGGTAAGTTCAGTTTGGCTCATATGATGAGAAATCATACTGTTTTTGATTTGGGACCGTTCCAGGGCTAAATTTTCTTGAGCATTTCCTTCTCCATATGATAATTAGTGGTGAATCTTCAATTTGACAACTTGGTTCACTTGGCCGAGCTCGATTTTGCTTTGGCCTAATTTCTTCGATATTTGGCTTAATCCGGGTCACCAGGATGAAATGCTTGCGCCTTCAAAACTATTTGGGTCGTTCTACATAACTTTCCCACTTTATAAAGGCATCTTCAGAGGTAGGAGGACTTGGTTCAAATCCTAGATAAGAGTTTTAAATAAACTGAATTCGTCGGTTTTATGCCTCCGTTGAGCCAAAGTCGCGTGATCGTCTCTGCCAGCTAATGTCTCACTCTTTTTTGAGTTTATTGGATGAGGACACTCAGGTGTGGTAGTTTTTTTGGTTTATATTTCTTTTGAGATACTTCGATTGCGTTCCTCGTCTATTTGATTGCATGTTTTAGCCTTTAAGTTGGATCTTTTGTACCTCAAAATACTTCTTATTCTAGTCATAAAACACCTTGGCTTTGATCGAAAATGATTATCCTTCTCAAATTTTCTTTATGGTTAAATTTCTTGCAGTATCGTCTCCATAGCCTCGCGTTTGAGTCCTAATGTCTTCTAGGATGGTTTGATATCTCAAATTTCTCGTTTGACCAACATTAAGTACTGAAAATGTTTTTGTTAATTCCTTAGTTGGTGAGTATGGTTTGGCTCGGTTGCAAAAATTTGTTCGGTTTGAGAATCCTTATAGTTCCAAGTGTTCTATATGTCCAGAACATTCCAGCAATGAAAATCACCATAAAATTTATGCATAAATGTTGAATTGAATTGATGTTTCTGAAGGGTTTGAGTTTTTTGTATGATCCGACCAAAAAAAATGAGAAAACAGTCATTCGGATTGTGTTTCCCAGCCATATGCTCGTCCGGATGGTCAGATGGGTGCTCGGATTGGGGGAAATGCATGGTCGTATGAGGGCAAATGGCTGGAAAGTGTTCCATAGATAGCTGGAAATATTTCCTCCGATTTTGGACAGCAAAATCATCGAAGCCGGTGGTGAGTGAGGAGGTGCACGGACGGATGGGGTTTTATGGCATTTGCATCGGTCCGGGCGGTCTTTTGGATCCTAGATTGGTGGGATGGGAACCAAGGGCCGATTAACAATTGTTGGTGAGGCATAGACGGATTGGAGCTGCCACCGATTGGTGAAACATTTCCCACCGGTTTTCGCCATAATTGTTCACGCGGTCGGTGGGATGGTTCGGGTGCCTCGGGTGGCTTGAGGCTGCTGGTCCTTACCATTGGTCGGGCCTCCCTTTTTGGTATTGGCTGATGGGATGGTTTTTTGTTCCAGTGGGATGGTCTTGTTGGTCTGAATAATTCGTATGTGTTCGAATTGCAATTTTATTTGATTTCTCCGATTTTGAAGCGTGTTCCTACAAAAAACAAAACCTATAAACTAGTAAAAGTATTTCTAAAAATCAAATAATATCCAATATAATACTAATTAATCCTAAGATCAAATCCTTAAAATCAAAAGAATTAAAATAAAATGAAAAGTGAAAGAACATATGGGTTGCCTCCTAGAAAACGCTTATTTTTTGCCTTTAACTTGACCCATGGGTTATTTATAATGAGGTTGCCCAGATCTGGGTTTCATCATGCCATTTCCTTGCATTCCCAATGATTCAAAAAAGATCTCAATGGGTTTTGGAGCGTCGCTCTCCGGTTCATTCGAAGGGATTGGTATTGGACCCGAAAATCTTCTTGGAGCGAATTGAGAAGGTGCAACATAGTAGAATGACTTCTTGCTAATATTCATAAGCAACATAATACATTTAGGTCCATTTATAGTAGCTCTTAATGTTTTCAAGACTCCATTTTCACTTCTAAAAATTTCTTCTTGCTTGTTAGCAAACCGAGTCTCTATGCTCGATTTTGTAAGTTGGATTGTCGGGTCATTATCCAAAGCTTGTAATACACCAATGGTTAGGGTAAAACTTAGTTGGAAAAATTTTGAATCATCATGGTTAGATGTTTTCCTTTATGGTCTTGAGGTATATCTTTAAAGCGTATAAGAACTAGCGTCTTCTCTACACGTTTTTCTTCATATTCTTCAAGGAAAAATGTCCAAACCATCAAACTTAGCTTCTATGCTCAAAGTTCATGAGGATAATGGTCCATCATTTCCATTATCAGTTTGATGAAGTACTTGATATCTCTTTGTTGGGTGTTGATCTCATCAATTTTATGGCGAAATCGCCCATTCCACCTTCTAGCCTCTTGTTTTTCATAAGAAGATCATTGTAAATCCATTTGACATAGAAATCATGATTCAAAATTTCATTAAAATCTATACACTTTAGATTCTCCAGAACCTCTCCATGTTGCACAAGTATTCTTTCTTTTGATGCCACAATCCGATTTTCTTCAGTTTGTTCGGTTTCTTCGATTTGAAGATCTTCTTCGGAATGGGTTTAATTTATTTTCTTAATGGACTATTACACTTTAGTTAGAGAGTATTCAAGGGTTTTTAGTTTAGCATTAAGCTCCCCAAACTTCTTACTTAGGTTGAAGTGCATGTTATTGAGCTTCATGTTGAACGTTTGTTTCACTTCTCTTTGATCTTTAATGAGTCATACCACTAAGTCTTCAATTGTACACTTGAGACTCATTTGACACGTGATTATAAGCTTGAGAAGGGTATGGATGTGGTTGTTAAGGCGTGCGAATATGATTTTGATGACTAACAACATGAGTTGAAAATTGCGGAAACCCTTGGTTATCGAAGTTCCTTCGATTCTCTTAAGAATGTACCCATGCTTGCTGCCGTAGATGACGATGATTATGATTATCCAGTAGCATAAGACTTAGAAAACACTCTCCAATTGTAGGATGATTTCTGGATCCAAGCAATCGACCATATTTTTGTTGAGTTTGAAGGCTATCTTCCTCCGGATTGAACCATAATCGATTTCTTTGAAAGTAGAACTCCTCTTCTCTTTGATTTGGGTATTATTGGTGATCTTGAAGGTTGGAACTCATAAAAATGTGGCCTCATTATGTAGAAAGTTAAGATTCCTCATTGTATTTCCTGAAAATCAAGAGACACAAAAGGAAAAAGTAAATATTAAAAGAAAAATCTGGAAAAAGAAAAAATCAGAAAGCTAGAAATCTTAAAACTAAAAGGAAAAGAAAAGAATGGAAAAAAAATTCCTAGACTAATCTTAGATCGAAATCCTTAGGCAACTAACAAGTCCCGACAACGACGCCAGAAAGCTTGATGTGTGTAAAGTTTCACCCAAAAAAATGATACTACGGCTACAAGTGCACAACGTAGTTGTAGTACTTCAGGTGCCAATCCCACAAGGACAAGTAGTGCACTAAGAATTTATAAACTTCCGAACTAGTTAGGAAGAAACAAAGAAGGTTTGGTTTTTGGTTTTATTTGAACTAAAGAAACAAAGGAAAACAGAAAAGCAAAGAAAGGTCAATGAAAGATAAAAATTAGACAAATAAGGAATCATAGAGAAATATAAACTAGCATACAATGGGTTAGAATTTCGGTACTTTTTAGCATAGGTATAAACATAATCCAATTGTGAATCCTCTCCACTTTCAAAGTTTGAGATTCTATACTAATTAACAACCAAGGGACTCGACTTTCACATGGTCCTTACAAAAGACAAGTATGCATTAACTTAAGCGTCTATGATTGATTGTTAACAATTCTAGGTCGATCCACTTTCGTTGTCTAGATAGAATTGCTCACCAAATACTATTTCCGACATATGAAAAACTTTTGGTATGCATACTAAATTTAGATCTATTCACAAACTGGCCTAGAAAGCAAATAGCATTGAACACGAGAAAGGTGATAACGTTTATGATAAACCATAATATATATGAATCCCTAAGCAAACATGATCACGACCTTGTCTAACTAGCATAATACTCTTAATTAAACATGTAAAACAAGCAAAAACAAAGAACATAAAGCATTAAATCAATCAAATATAGAGAAAGAACGAGAAAACCGAGTTTTATTGACGAAACGACGAAAGAATATTGAATCCTTTGAGATGGGAAGGGCATAACTCTAAAGAGTGTCGTCCCTGCCTCCTTATAAGAATCTAGTCCAACCTAAAAAAAATGTAACTCTCCAAAATCAAAGGCGAAAAGCTAATATATGTAGTGTTTGTCCAACTTAGGTCAATTAGATTAAAATTGAACTTTTAGGACCTTTCAATTTGGTTTTCTATAGAAGAGGTTTGACTTAAGTTCTTGAACTTTTAAAGGCCTTTAAGACATCCAAATTTGATCGTATTAAAGTCTTGACTGAAACCGAAGTTTTTCATTTCGTGTAGAACAAAACTTCTCATTTATGTATGGATTGTAAAACCAACAAGATAACGGGAGATCTCAAATACAAAGATGCCCTGGGTAAAAGAAAAAGCATGGTGACCAATAAAGATCATATGTGTCATATGGATCACATGTAAGTACACAAATTCATTTGCACCACCAAAGTTAACAAGAAAACAATTACGCACAAACTCTTAATTAAGAAATTACATATATATGTGACTTAGCAAATACCACCACATAATACTTATTTACTTTCTTATTCAACCATATACTTTTTCTGTCACACAGATAACAAATTACGAATAATTGTCCAACTCCTCTGAGTATACCAGTTTGGACAAAACTCATTTTCTGAGTCCACTTCTGTTCAAAGATGTTCATCATCATCTTGTTCTGTTTGAAACTTGGTGGTTAGACTAGAGTACTCAACGTTTCCACCGTACACACGAACCATAATCAAATAAAGTATGACAACAAATAGCGTGTATATCACAAATAACCAACTGAATTCAATATTGACCAATGACTTAGCTCTATGAAGAGCTTCTTCAGTGGAGCACTTAAGTATTTTGTGGATACCTTTATCGTGGATTAAATGACATCCCTTAGGGATTAAACTCGGTATATAAAGCATGCATCCTATCACTATCAACCATACTCCTTGAAATGCTATGCTCGAAGATCTTACGAAGCTCAGTAAAAAACTCTTGGGGAAGGCAATACCTTATTCAGTAAAAAAGTACTGTTAGTATTTCTTTTATTAAGTTATTTAGTATATATAGTTGAACGAATATATTAGATTATTGATTTTCTATTTAATAAAACAAAAAATTCTAAATATAAAAATTCAATATGTTTTAAAGTTTAACATAAGTAGAGGCTTTACTATGATTCAAAAAAGTTTCTTATGTAAATCTCCTATACTTCTGCATTTTTTTGTGGCGAATAAAAAACTCCTAAAGGTTATACTGGGTTCACGATAATTTAAAACACTTCTCTTTTGTTTAATAGTCGTTCCCAAGCGCTACAAGACTAGGCCTAGGAACCTAGCTATACACTATCCAAAATTCAGCATATGTTTTGGACTAGCTGATATAAATAAATAAATATATATATA
>OVAN01007153.1:0-20114 GCA_900406275.1 Anastatica hierochuntica | reverse complement strand
TATATATATATATATATATATATATATATAAGTATATCCTATTTTGTAATTGAACTACGGATGGCTTGATTCCTTTCAAGGATACGTAGGCAGCCTCACCGAGGTCCAACTATACTTATGTAAAAAAAAAAATATTAACTTATGATCTTTCAAAAGACTAAGTAGAAAACAAGTTGCCAAGCCTCCCTCCTTAAAACATACTTTCCGAGAGTTAATACTGATTTTGGAAATGCCAAATTCAGAAGATGGCCCAACTAATCCATCCTTAAGTCGAGGTCCTCCTTGCGATATCTGTCTCTCATAGGCAAATGGGCTGATCATCCAAATGACTGATTAGTTTCTTTAGCTTAATTGCAAAAGTAACTAAAAGTCTTAATGGCCCAATTGATTCCATTAAAGCCGAGTTCGTTCTCGCAAATAAACAGAGTTTTTCAACTCGTGCTTTGTCTTCTATCAGTTTGAAAGATAAGAATTTAAGATATTGGCTAAGGCTGAGAATAATGGAAAGTCGATTCATTAGAAGAAAATATTGTTCCAAGGCCGGGCCACATACAACCTCGGCCAAAAAAGAGATAGCGATTTTACAAAAAAAAACTACAAAAAGAGAAACTATCAAGAACAGGCTGAGCTTAAGCTTCTTGAATATTGGAGGCAACTGACTTCAATCCAGCGGTTTCGGTCGGAGAGAGTGAACCCCGGTTGCTCCCATATTGGCCGAGGAGAGCGTCTTCAGAAAGCCTGTGAATGTCGATTTCTTCGTCATTGAGATCCACAATCTCCATTTTCCTGACGACATCCTGCTGAGTAGCAAGGTTCTCAGAAACCTCGGCTAAATACTCAGCAGGTGGATCAATGGAGTATTCTGTCTTTAGATACTCCATCAACTCCATTTCATCTTCAAATTTGGTCAAAAGGAGCCTCTGATCCTCGGGAGCTTTAGCTTCATCTCTAAAGCGTTTGGCTTTCTGAAGAGAAGCCTCATACCGGGTAGAAAGTACTGCAAGCACCTTCTTGCGATCATTGACACTTCTCGTTCTCGTCTCTTCCGAAGCCTCTCCTGCTCCCCGGCTAACCTGTTCACTAGGTCTTCATTTTCAAGAGCCCAAGCCTTCTGGGCCAGTTCAAATTCCCGCCTGTCCTCGGTCCTATATTTCCGAGCTTCAATCAGTTGTTGCTCAGTCTCGGCAGCTTCCTCCCTTAGCTTCTGGGATTTCTCTCTTTCATTTTTAACAGCTGTCTTCACCCGTTTCTCGGCTTCCTGTTCGAAGGATTTCACCTTCGACTTAAGCTTCGTAACCAGGGTGTCGTAAGCTTCGACAACCCTGTTGGTGAGGTCCCTGGCCTAGAAAGGGTAAACCATAAAAATCAGCAAAGGAAATAGATAAAAAGTTGAAGAAAATATATAGAGAAAAGAAAAAAGATTGGACCTCAGTAAAGGATTTTGACATATCCTTGAACAGATTCGAGAAGTGAAGCTCCTCGAGTAGAGTTACCGGGGACTCCAAAGAGTGAATTTTCCTAAAGAGAAAGGCACATTCAGTAGCATCCTCCATTAGCCGAGGACCCCTCAGTTTAGGCTGAGCCTTCTTGGGAGGAGGAGGAGTTAGCTTTTTAGGGTCCTCGGTAGGTTGGACCTTCTTTTTCTTCTTGTCTTTGTTGCCATTCCTAGCAGCTTCACTAGCGGCCCTATTTCTTTGACGTTGGGCCATCGTATCCTCATCGGAAGGTAAGCCATCCTTACCTTGAACCGAAGACGTAGTCCCAACCACGGCCAACTGCTCCTCGGTTCAGTCTCAACCTTCTTGACTAGCCTCGGCAGTCTGTTGAGAAGAAGCCCCAGCCGGGACTATTGAGAGAGGATCAACCGAGGTGATTGGGGGTTTAGAAGCTGACTTAGATGCAGCCCTCTCGGCGGCAACAGCCGAGGTCTTAGCTGGAGGAGCTTGCTTTTCGACCACGGGTTGTTTGGAAGTTTGACCCACATATTGTTCGGCAGGAACGCTAGGAGCCTTATCCAGAGTCTCTTCCTTCTTTCTTGACTTCCGAGGAACCTTCGGAAGCACAGTTGAAACTTTGCCCATTCTCACTCTCGGAATATCAGGAGAATCTAAAAAAAGAAAAGACGGGTAGTGATCAAGAAAGGAACCGAGGAAACAAAGTAAAGGGTAAAAACTCTTTACCGTCAAAAATTTGATTAAGGGCTAATGCAAGTCTCTTAGTATGAATCTCGGGCCAATTCTGAATACTGAGCTGTTGGATACGTTCGATATGGTTGGCAAATTCACGAGGAGGGGCGCGTAGTGGAAAGACTTTGACTGCAAAAAAGAAACCAACAGACAAAAATGTTAGCAAGGAAAATTTTCTTTTCTAAGGAAAAAGTTGCTCCATAGCGTCTACCAGGGTTCTGATTCCAGAGAGCTCGAATTCTTGTTTTCAAATCAACAACTGAGACCTCATTTGTTTTCAGATAAAAATAATAAGTGTGCCAATTTTGTGCCTTGGAAGTCTCCCTGGTAATCACTTTCTTCTTAAAATTACCATAGAAAGTGCCGACTAGAGTTGAGTTCCTCCCGATACGAACGAATTCCTCAAAAAGCTTCCGGTCGACATTGATACCGAGCTCAAATCCCATAACAAAAATACTGACCATATTGCGAACGGCCGCAATAGTCAGTTGACTAGGAGCAATACTCCTAACCCGGCAAAAATCAGTAAAAAGTTGTGGGATTGGAATCGAGAGCCCACCAAATCTAAAGTAAGATTCGTAGAGACAAGTCCAATCTTCAGGACAAGTCCAGGGACGCTCATGCTCCTCGGGAATCCTGATCTCAAAGCCGGGAACGTCATGCCGCCAAGGAAATGTGGCGTACAGGCTCTCTGGAGTCGACAGTGTTTTACCAATTAGCCGAGGAGGTCTGGTTTTCCTCTTGGCTTTACCGGTCTCTGGCTCCTCAGTCTTCTTCTTCTTCGTTTGCTGCCATGAGTCGACCCAAAATTCTGGAAAGGTGTAATTTGGGTTCGCAGGTATGATAACGTCAGAAGGACCGAAAAGATCTCTGGAAGAACTAGGAGGAGCTGCAGATTCAGCATCAGCCTTCTCATCGTCTGGGATATTGCTGACCATTTCATCACCCCTCATGATTAATTTGGCCTTAACAAATTTCCACTTTTCATCAAAGGATTTGTCCTCGGTAAGTGTGACTGAGGTATTATTGTTTGATGAAACCCTTTCCTCAGAGGCCTCGGCATCAGTTGATCCAGAAGAAGAAGACCGAGAAGAAATGGAAACAACAAACATAATTGACGCAAAAATTGCTAAAGAAAAAGAGCAAAACTTAGAGAGGGAATAGAGAGAGAAAGAAGGACTACCTTTCACAAGTGGAGAAGAAATGAGGAAATGAAGAAGGAGAAGAGAATATAAAGAAGACGAGGAGGAAACCGAAAGGTCCATTGCAAAAAGAGGCCTAAGTGTACCTCGTAATACTCAACCCACTCGCGTAGAGCTCGGCGCATGGGCCCATCAGTCTTTTCTCATGCAATAGGACCAATCACTAAACAACACGTGTACTGACCTAGGGGGAACAACTGATGGACCCGAGCTCGGCACTTTAGTGCCAAGCCCAGCAAAAAGACTGATGGGCCTTAATCTAAAAGAATAAAGCCCATTAAAATAGAGCCAAAATTTGACTAAGTATTGAGTTTAGCAGCCCAGGACCTCGACCCAGTTCCTAACCGAGAAGTGCTCGACATCATTAAATGAAGACGGCGACGAACGAGTCACATAACATTAAATGCAACGCACTTCCTCGGTTTTAACCATTTCAAAGAAGACACGTGTAATAAATGCAATGGCCTCGGCACCACTCATAACCGATGCATGCAAAGAGATGACAGGAAGAAAGCTGGCGACGACACGTGGATTCCACCTCGGTTGCAGATCATAATTATGTCGGGTTACTGTAGATTTTAAACCTCTATAAATAGCAAGTTAAGCTCATTAAGTAAGGGGATCGGAAAATTAGGAAAGAAAAAGCCGACTTCAATACTTTTTAGAGAGATAAACACTTCTGTAATAACATCTCATGAGTAACATCTGTTGTCTCCTCGGTTAAGAAATATCAATAACATTTTTCGTCTTCTTGGTTTCGAAATCAAAAGAATCGACTGTCATTCGTATAACATCTTCTTGTGAAAACTCTGATCTCGGCCCATCAAAGTTAAGCCGAGTTCAAATAAAGAACAGAATCGTAAATTGTAATAATAAATTCTAAAAGTCAAAATTGGACGAGAGATACAAAAGTCAACTGGAACAAGACTTCGGTTTGTCATCTGACTAGGATGACACCGTGACTTTCGGTTGTACGTTTAGAACCCAAAATGATGTTGTTTTAGGTATTGAATTAGAAAATCCATATTTATCATAAAACAATGATTTGATCCCATATCCTTTTGGGTCAAGCAACCTAAGGATAACCCTTCGGGTTCGAGTTTTCGGGTTTCCAAGTTTAGGGGTATATGATCCATTCAGTATTTTGAACTTTCAGTTCGGGATCGGTTAAAGGTCTATCGGGTTCGGTTTAGTTCGAGGGTTTTGATTTCAGAGGTTTTTGGATTTTTTCGGGCAAATTTACTTAAAATACTCATATGATCCTCAAAGTAATATTAAAATACGAAATATTCATATATAACAATGAATTTAAATGTGACATAAAATTAAGGATTGTTCTTCTCATTTGAAAAATGTTATGCATCTCAAAAGAATCGAACTCAGGTTACAACAAAACAGAACATGCCTTTAATCATTACCCCACGTTTAAATGTATTGTTATATATGAATATTTCTTGTTTTTATTATTACTTTGAGGATAATATGAGTATCTCAAATAAATTTATTCGAACAAAACTGAAAACCTTCGAAAAATCACTGAACTGAACCGAGCCCAGTAGACCACGAACCAAAAATTCAAAATACCCAATGGATCATACACCTCTAAACTCGAAAACCCAAAAACTCGAATCCGAACTGTTTGAGTTACTCGATTGCCCAACCCTAGGCTGCTTGGTCCAAAAGATATGGGATTGAATCCATGTTTTCTAATAAATATGGGGTTTTTTACTTCAACCCCCAACATAACGTCATCTTTGTTTCGAAACGTACAAATGAATGTCACAGTGTATCCTAGTTAGAATATTTAACGGTTGACTAACATTCATTTCAGTCAACTAACATTTACGCACTAAAATTAAAGTTCAAGTATTTTTTTGAATTTTGTGAATATTTAGTAAGGATAACGCACAGATAATAGTTTATGTAGGAAAAGGCACGACCGATAAAGTACAGGGTGAAATAAGCTTTTTCTCCATCCTTGTTAGAGTATTGAACGCTTGACTAACTTTTGTTTCGGTCAACTCACATATACGCACTGAAATTGAAGTTCAGGTAGATTTTTTTTGAATTTTGTTAAAGCTCAATAAGGAAAACGCATGAGGTCATAGTTCATGCAGAAAAAAGCACGATCGAAAAAGTACAGGGTGAAATAGGTCATTTTCCTTCCATTTAGACATAAATACATTACACTTCTCATTTAGATCCATTTAAATTCATTTCATTTTAATAATATTTATTTACTGTATAGTTTTTCACCAAGCAAAAATGATTCTGCATTTTTTTGATAATAACGCAATCGGCATCTTCCACCAAAAACGATTTGTGTGTTTTTCTACAAAAAAGTGATTTTTGTATTTTTACACCATAAACGTGATTTCATGCATGTTTTTCCTCCAAGACGATTTTCCGCATTTTCTGTCAAAAACGTGATTTCTGCATTTTTTCTGTCAAAAATGCAATTTTCATGTTTTCTCGCCGAAAACACAATTTTCACATTTTTTCGTCGAAAATGTAATTCCTGCGTTTTTCGGCTAAAGAAATATGATTTCATGTTTCTCGCTAAAACGCGATTCCACAATTTTCCTCCCAAAAATGCGATTCCACCTTTTCTAGCCAAAAACGCAATCCCAACGTTCTCGCGCCAAAGACGCGATTCTCGCATTTTTGGGAACATGCAATTTCCGCGTTTTTAAAAACAAGATTTCCGCATTTCCCACTAAAAATATGATTCCGTATTTTTCCGTCAATGATTCTGTCTTTTCTAACAAAATGTTGCCATTTTATGTTTTATCGCATGAAAAAATAATTCCGTTTTATCCGAAAAATATGGTTATAAGTTTAGCGTCATAAGCTTAGATATGCAAAATTAAGTAATTGTTTAACTGAATATAAATGAGTATAAACGGGCTACCCATTTATTTATTCTAAATCCCATTTAATAAATTGGTGTAATCGGATTAGTCCATTTACCCTCATTTAATAAATGGGTGTATATTTAACTGTTTGAGTATTTTCATATAACATGACCCTTTTAAATCCATTTTAACATCCGTGAGCAGGTGGAAACACTAACCACCGCCAAAGTTGGGAAAACATCAAATTAGAGGAGAATGATTGTCTTTTTTTTTCATCAAGGAGAATCATTGTCTTAAACTCTAAGCCCTTGTTTATGTCGCTGTGATGCAAATCTCAAACCACTCCATAAACCCAAGATGATGTATTGTATATCTTTCTCTTAAATTTTGTTCACATTTTTGTCATTGTTTCATGGATTGGTGTACTTATATGCCTCGTAGCTTGGCTCTCTTTTTGGTCTTTGTTATTACTGTTAAGATTTTTTCTTGTTTCCTGGTTATTATTTTGGGTGATTTTGGAAACCAGACTACAATTTGTAATTTCTTAGCAGGGTAAGAAGACCTACAATTTCAAATACACAGAGATTGAATCAATAGCTCTATGTTCGTGACTTCGTGTTAACAGCTAAAGCTTGTCAAAACTCCACTAAGTTCAAGTTGTGTACTGATAGCTCCATGTTCGTGTTACGAGCTAAGAGCTAAGTACATTAAATCTCAAGAATGACAACACAAAATGAGTGAAAGAGAAAAATCAAAAAGAAAATTATGTCAGATTAGATGAGGAATAAAAATCTCAAAGCCTATATGTTAAATTTAAGAGAAATTTGGCTAAAAGAGCCAAATTGAGAATTGATTTGTCTTAATATACCTGTAATATCCGGTTTTTAGCTTCCGGTTAAGTTCCAGAATTTGTTTCCCGAACCAAAGCCTTAACCAGTTTTCCTTTTGAACCAAACCATAATTTTCCTTAAACTCTTCCTATTTAAGCTAATTAACCCTAAAAACCTAAGTTAATTCGACCTATCTTTTTACTCCTTGAGCCGTCGACTTCCAAAGAGAAAGCACAAATATTTTCAAGCCATGGGAGCAAGAGAGAGGAGAGAAATGAAGAAAACAGATCAAGCTTGTGTAGTCTCTGCAGAAAACAGATGGATATCTCGTGGGAGAATGAAGATTCTACCGACCAAATCATCTCTGATAGTTCCCAAATTTCTACAGAAGGTCAAAGACTGTTAGACCGAGATTTCCCACTTTGTAGAATCCTTTTTCGTTGAGTATTGAAGGAGTTATGGTCGTTTTACTGAGCATCATCTGTGCAGTCTGAAATCGCGACCAATCAGTGTTTGAGAAAGGATTCCAAGAGTAAGCGGCGTCTGATCGGAGCATACTCGGCGGCTACGGACATAGAACGTCCAGGGATTTAATCTAACCGTTCGGATCTTCAATTTAACGGTTATTTTGTGAGTAATAGCTTCATCTTTGTTCGACTTAGAATCTGCCAGATTTTCCTAAAATAGCATGTTGATATGTAATTCGATAGTAACCCTTATGAATCCATCGGTAAAAGGAACACCGATTTCGGGTTCATATGAGTGGAGAACCATGTCCCGGAAGTTGGTACAACGAATCTGTCTGCGTCAAAAGGAAGTGGAAGAGCTCGAGTTCGAGGGTTCCAGAGAGTTGCAGACGGCCAAAAACGTTCCTGAGAACGTGTCTTCCCTCGGTAAGTAAAATTACCGTTTTTCCCCTGTCTGGGTTTCCTGTTTCGGAAAGTTTCTAGATATGGCAGGTTTCCATATTTGGTAAGTTTCCTTTTTAGGAAGTTTCCTTTTAGGGCAGGTTTCCCTTTTTGGTAACTTTCCTTTTTGTTNGGCAGGTTTCCATAAATAGTAAGTTTCCGTTTTTGGTAGGTTCCCGTTTAAGGTCTAATTCGGGTTCCTATTGCAGGTCCCTTTCTGGAAGGAGGATCAGCAAATGAGAAGAAGGATGACGGAGGGTCATCATGGGGGTAAAAGCTCAGAAGGAGGATCGTCAGTTAGTAGTTCGNAGAAGTCGTCAACCATGGCAGCTATCACACGATTAGGCCAAGGTGAGGAGTTCCCGCCTTCGTTCTCATTCGTTATTCGGTTAATTTCTCTAGCCTAGATTTAATTATTCAGCCAGTGTCGAGCTATAAGTCTCAGCACGAATAGTAAAATGTATTATGTATTGTAAGTCATAATGACATATATGCCTAAGTGCAATTCTGTGAAATGGGTCGCTAAGCCGAGCCTAGGGTAGAAAGTCTGTGTTAACCTACGTCCTAAAATGGATAGGGATAATTGGCATTGTTTGAGAACTGCACAAAAGGAAAGTTAGGTCTAGTAGAACCGGTGATTTGCGTGTCTAGATTGTTAGGCCCTACAGTAGGCGCGGAGCCTATTGTAGGTTGTGTTCTAACGCGGGTCGGTTGGCCTCTTCCCTGTGGTACAAGAATGGGTAAGACTCCGATCGCAAGGAGGATTATCAAGGGGTACGTATGCCGAAATTTGGAGGCATACCCCGCTCGAGTGCGTACGCCGAAATTTGGAGGCACACTCGGCCTTGTCGGCGTCAGTAGAGCGGTGGCGGAGCCGTGAGGACGCTGACATCATCGAACAGTTTCGACATCAGTTGAACTATGTAAGCAACAAGACTAATGTTAGTTGAGCTTGAAGTTGCGGAATCACATGGGGAGGGATCTGGGCGAGGGAGGCGTGCTACTCGGGAAAGTGAGAGACCGAAGTCCAAAGGATCCTCGTGTGCTAGTTGTCTAGGAAAAATTCGTTTTTTTAAAAGAAGTGTCTAAAGAGTCTGAATTTGATCTAAAAAGGTTTTCGTTTGGTAGTTGCTTGAACGGCACGTTAGGTATCGCTCTCTCTACTTACTGTTGGGTGGGGGTTAGGCCTAGTCTAGCGGGGTTAATCGTGTAGCGGGTGAGGCGGAGTCGGGTTCGCCCTCACTGGGTGGCTTGTTTGAAAAGTCACTCACCCCTCTCTCTTTTTTCCTTTTTTCTCCTTTGGTTGTTCTGCAAGTAAAAATTAGAAGCGATAGATTTTGACCGGTTTGTGAAGTTTGCTCCGGTTTTGGCGATATCATTTGGAGCATTCCGGTTCCCTCGGATCGGGGTCGTTACAATACTTTTAATAATGTCACTTGGTCAACTAAGATTTAGAGTGCAAATGGATGATTTTGTAGAGGAAAAAACCGATAGTAAAAATTGATTACACTATTTTCAGCCAAATTAACATCATTTACACATAAAATACATTTTTGGAAAAACTGTAGAGTCCACAAAATGGCTGAAAAAACCATTTTTCACCAAATTTTGTTACTCTACGAAAAGAGAGAGGAACGAGGAAAACAAGTGTAACTTTTTTTTTTGCTTCTTAGTGATAGTTCTCAACTCATTTATTTTTTAGCCATCCTTTTTACTCCTTTTCAGTTTATTCTTCTTACCTATTACCATTTGCACCCTTATATTAGTATATTTTATATATTATTTTTAGAAAAGATTTTTATGCATTTATTTCAAAAAAAAGAAAATAATGTTATTGTTAAAAAATTAAAAATTTCGTAACTTTTAAATCCCTAACTCCCTCTTCTTCTACGACAAAGCTATCCTTCTATGAGAAAAACGCTTTCAAAGCTCTTGTTCTCTCCTTTCTCAAACAATTTTCATTCTTCCTCCTCTCTAACGAGTTTCACAATACTCTATAAGGTCTCTCTCTGTTACATAAATATGCACCTTTGTAGATCATGACTATGCTTTGCCGAAGCAACCAATCACCACTTCAAAGCTAAGATCACTCTTCTTCACATTAGTAGGACATGAGAGTTTCAATCGAGAAATGTCACATAAACCACCGAAATCACCCTGTGAAAAACATACCATCATTCTTAGTTAGAGAGCGGCGAGAGACCCACACGAAATTTGACTTAAAAATTGACCAATTTGCATTCGTCATTACCATAGAAAAAGCACTGGTTGACAACGACGACTATTTCCTTCCACTTAAAAATTATATTCTCCGAGAACTGGCAAAAATCATCCTTGATATATTATCATTTATTTGCATATGATCCATGAACTCGCCAACATTAATGAACACGAAAACAAGACACTAATACATAAAATTTCATTTGAACTCTAACAACAAAATAGGCCACGAACACAAGTATGATAAAACATGGTTAACAAGTCATATTTCATAGAAAAAATTTAATAATGAAAAGGCCAATTTTTATTTTTATTTTTTGAAAATACATGTATAATCCGTTCATTTTTTGTAGATCATGGTTTTCAAAATATCAATTCCACAAGGCTCAAAACGAACTCGTGATAACAAGTAGGTGTGGACGTTTGGTTCGGGTTCGGATCTGGGTCTTGAATTTCTTCTTCTTCTTCTTCTTTTGGTTTACCTGAAAACCCGAATTACTTCAGCACCATATCCATTCGGGTTTTCTCTGAAGATGTTGTCGAATTTGGTTGCAGGTTATTGGGTTCAGGTTTAGTTCGGGTTTTTATGTCCGGGTAAAATGCCCAGACCTAGCAATGAGAAAACACCCACAACTCCAAATGAACATGTTTCAGTGATGCTTGTGATGCTTGTTGGTGGGATTTATTATATATGTATCAGGATATTTAAGCTTTTCTAAAACATACTTCCAATTTTTTTTCACAACACTTATTAGAACGAGATCCGTAATATATTTTTTTCTTTCATAAACAATCGTTGAAAACAAATAAATAAGGAAAAAAAATTTGCCGTCCACACGAAATATAACATATGTGTTAGAAATATCTCAAGTTCAATAATATGTCGAAAACACCATCACATACATGTTTCACATGGTGACATGTACAAAATAAAAAAAATCATGTCAAAAATTACAAATTCGAGTCAAGTTGATTAAATATGAAATTTTGAAGTAAATTTAGTTTTTACTAAATTTTAGATATGACACTACTAGAACACCGATTGTATGTTTTTAAAAGTCAGATTTCAAGTTTTAAATGTTTACGGATCCAAACATGTCACTGTATTTATAAGTTAGATATTAGTTTGGCTCAATTGAATGACAAATTTTGATTTTACACCAAATTTTGTATTTAATAAATTTGATGTAAATTTATAAATTTTGGCATAATTTTTTTTACTTTGTATATGTCACCATGCAAAATATATACGTTATGATGTTTTCGATCGATTATGAAGCTTTAGATATTTCATCACATATTTGGTTATGTTGCAAACGAAGATAAAATTAAATTGAAACTAACGACTGTATATATTAATATTAAAGTTTGAAAACAACGTCAATAACAGAAGTCACAAAACATACTAAATAACAAAAGGTCCAAAAATACTACGTATCATATGACACAAACACAAAAAATAGAATGACTATTTCTCATAGTCATACTATTTATGCGGGTGTAGAAAACTAACAACAGTAAACATCAACTTAAAAGAGAAATGAAATTTAAGTTAACATAACTATTAAATGCACTTGTAATGAAAAATTAAATTACAAAAATAATACATTAGTGGGAGTGGTAAAAATTAAAGAAATTTTAAAAGGTTTGGATTAGGGAATTGTAAGGTGGAAAAAATGTTGACAATATTTGTCAAAAACTAGTAATACTATTTAGAAAGAGTATCTAAATTGTAGTTACCGTATAGAAGGTACTTAGTAAGTTATACATTGGTTAAAAAATAATAAATTATGTGAATTGTTCATAATGTAAACATAACTAGAAAAGTTACGAGGAGGATTATTAAGTAAAAAAAAGTAAAGTTTGGTTTTTCTTATGCTAGAGTGCATTTAGCGGTTGATAAAATAAGTTAAAATAGTATTACTATTAAAAGGGAATTAATATTATGAAATTAAGTAAAACATAACATAATTTTAAACTTCATTTAGAAATATATATTCAATTTTTAAAATCCAAGTTATGACATATGGAAAAAATCAATATCTTTTTAGTGTATCAAAAATTTAATCAAACATTTTCTTTTTGAAACAAAAAAAGACAAAATTATAAAAGAGAGAAATTGTAATGAAGAGTGAGAAAATGAACAAAAAAAAATCGGAGGAGATGGAGAGAATTTGAGAGAAAGTATTATAGACTTTTTATATGAGTAAATAGTTACACTTTTTGAAGGAGACATGAAAACTAACTAATGGATAGATATGTAAGTTACAATTTCCCTATGATAAACCCGACCAATAGGCATTGCATGCTTCACAAACACACATGCCCGTTTGGAGTCTTGCGGGTGTTTTCTCATTGCCGCGAGTTCGTTTAGAACCTTGTGGATATGAAATTTTGAAAACGGTGATCTACAAAAAATGAACAAAGTATATATATACTTTCAAAATTAATTTAAAAATTGGCCTTTTTATTATTAAAGTTTTTCAATGAAAAATGAACGGCTAACCCATGTTTATCATACTTGTGTTCATGGTCTATTTTGTTGTTAGGGTTTAGAAGAATTTTTATGTCTTACTGTATGGTTTCCCTGTTCACAAATTTTGCAACTTCATAGAACATATGAAAATAAATGATAATAGCTCAAGGATAATTTTTTCTAGTTCTCGGTGAATACAATTTTTGAGTTGAAGGAAGTACTCATAGTTGTCAACCAGTGCTTTTCCAATGGTAGTGACGGTGCATATTGGAAATTTTTTAGTCAAATTTCGTGTTGGTCTCTCGCCGCTCTCTAACTAGGAATGGTGGAATGTTTTCCATAGAGCGAATTCGATGATTTCTGTGACGAGTCTTGATTGAAACTCTCATGTTCTAACCAATACGAGGAAGAGTGATCTTAGCTTTGAAATGGTGATTGGCTGCTTTGGCAAAGCAGGGTCGTGTTCACAATGTCACAAAAAGAACTAACTTTAGAGTCTACTTACATATTATATTTTAAAGTCTCTGTTATAAGAACCATTAGTTAGACTTTTTGAATATATATTTTTATATATTTTTGACTATATATATATATATATATGTATTCTTATATTTTATCGTTTAAATTCTTATTATTTCTATTGCAAATTATGGAAAACAAATACAAGAACAACTATTCGACGGATTATTAATCTTTCTAAATTGTATTTTTTGGGAATCATTTCCTAGTTGGTGCTGAAAAAAAACTATTGAATTAAGAGATTTTCACAATATATTCCTTATTAATAGATAAATTTAACATATGGCTTTAAGATTTTTATTTCTCATACATTATTTGTTTTTTGATTTTTCTGTTTCACTCTTTTTGTATTGTCATTCTTGAGATTTCTATATCATAGAAGTTTCGTATTACATGTATTTTTTACTCATAAGATCTTATTTTTTTCCGTTAATGTTCATATTATTAATCACGTAACAGCTTATCAATGTTTACATCATTCAAAAGAAAATATGGACAATAGGGAAAAATAGACCACGAATCTGCAATTTATAAAACTTGTCTTGCTAACTTGTCTGCACACTTGTTTGCTCCGCGTCCTTCAAACCTAATTTCACTTGTTTCAAAAGCCAGTCGCCATGCAGAAATTGTCTCTATGTAGGCTTTAAGTCTTAGATTGGGAGTTAGCACATTCATGATCTTGTATACAGAGTAGTTATCATCCACAAACTCCACATTCGGGTACCCTAGACCCCATGATGCTTGAAGAGTCCATAACAAGGCAGTACACTCTGCTTCAATTACGTATGTCGTCCCTGGGATCGACCCATCCCACAATGCAGAACCATGCCATTGTGGTCACGGATAATCCAACCAAGTCCTGAATGACTAGCACCGTCGATGTGGGAGACATCGTAGTTGCACCGAACACGTCCTTGTCGTGGAGATGTCCATGTAGCATGACTCAAATCATTACCTCGTTGTTGGTTATTAACATCCTTGCCATGATCTTCATGTTGTGTATTGAGCCATTCATTTGCATCAAACATAATTTTGGTGAGTGTTTCATGTGGTGTGGTGTCTCGTTTGTTGAAGAGAAGATCATTACGAGCTTTCCACAGTCTCCATAAGATCATCACCGGAAGAAATTTACCAAGCTCATCACTTGTATTTTGTTGATGGTGAAGTAGAAGCAGTTGCATCTTGTCGTGTAGAAGCATATCTTCATCACTTAGTTCTTCAATCCTCAATCCTGACGCTTGCCAAATCAGTTGCGCATAAGGACAAGTAAAGAAGAGATGGTCTGTAGTTTCCTCTGAGCTTGTACAGCGACAGCAAAACGGGTCGACAGGTATATGTCTGCACCTTAGATTCGCAGATGAGCCTATGGTTTGAGAACATAATCTCCATTGGAAATGTCTATGCTTCAGTGGTACCTTGAGTCGCCAAATAGCTTTAGCCAATGCTGGTCTTGATGCAAGAGGCGCGTGGCAGTCACCATTTGGTTGTGAATGAGTGGACGCTAACCAATACCCAATTTTAACCGTATATATGCCAGTTTGCGTATGACGCCATATATACGTATTCGTGGTGGGTGAAGAAGGAAGAAAAATTCTCCGAATAAGAGAATGATCATCCCGTTGAATGTAGGAAGCTAAGGCTCTTTCATCTCATTTTTGACTGTTCGGCTCAATCAATACACTCACAGGAAGAGTCGGATCCACATCAGGCATTAACACAGGCGCACGTGGAGGAGTGACAGGAAGCCAGGTTAGACTCCCTATGTTTATATCCTTCCCATTGCCAAGAACCATTTGTGCGCCTTGTTTTAAAAGTGTACTCCCAAACATAAGAGATCTCCAGCCATAAGATGCACCATTCCTCGCAACAGCTTTAAGCATATCCGTGTGCCTAAAGTAACGTTGTTTTAGTACCTTGTATATCAAGCTCTGGGGTCGTTGTAGGATTTTCCAAACATGGTTGGCTAACAATGCTTGATTGAAGTCATGAACATCATGAAAACCCATTCCGCCAACGGTTTTAGTAGTTGTCATTTTACCCCAAGAAAGCCGCGCCATTTTCTTTTTTTCCGGAGTTGTGCCCCACCTGAACCTACTTAAGAGACTATTGATATCATCGCAAAGACTAACCGGTAGTTGAAAACAGTTCATAGAGTAGATGGGCATCGATAAGGCAACACTTTTGAATAGTATTTCCTTCCCCGCCGTGGATAAGAACCGATTTTGCCATCCATCAATCTTATGTGTGACTTTATCCTTAATGTATTGAAACATCTCCACTTTTGTCTACCAAACTGCTTCGGTAAGCCGAGGTATTTTCGTCCACCCCCCACATTTGGTATATTGAGTATCTCTTGGATATTCTTCCTCGTATGTTCGTACACTTTAGTACCAAATGTGATCGTAGATTTGGCTAAGTTGATGACCTGGCCCGACATTTGTACATATATCTTAAAAATAGTAGAGAGTGTGTGACTACTTTGTGCGTCCACCTTTAAGAAGAAGAGTGAATCATCTGCAAACATAAGATGAGTTAATGTGGGTCCTCTCTGACTTAGCTGGATTCCCGTGAGTGTGCTTTCACGCTCAGCTTGACTTAGTAAAGCACTAAGCACACCTGAGCAGAGGATGAAAATGTATGGCGATAGCGGATCTCCTTGTCGCAATCCGCGGTGAGGGATGAAATTCCCGTACGGACTCCCATTCACGAGCACAGAGAAAGAGACCGTTCGAACACACGCCATAACCTAGAAGATCCATTGCTCACAAAAACCCTTCCTCCGAAGAACATCTTCAAGAAATTTCCACTCCAGGCGGTCATACGCCTTACTAATGTCCGTTTTCACGGCCATAAATCCCGTTGTAAATGGTTTTCGAGTCTTCAATGCATGGAAAACTTCATGGGCTAACATAACATTGTCGGTAATAAGGCGGCCGGGAATAAACGCAGCTTGATTTTCAGCCACAGTCAACGACAATATCTTCTTCATATGACTCACCAGTAGCTTCGAAATGATCTTATACACAACAGTGCATAAACTAATGGGTCAGAAATCCTTCATCGTAGTTGGCCGTTTTTGCTTTGGTATAAGAAAAATGTTAGTATGGTTAAGATCTGGATGTAGCGTACCTGTGGCGAAAAATCCTTTGACTTCCTTGACTATATTCGAACCAACTACATCCCAGGAGCTTTTATAAAACGCAGCCGTAAACCCGTCATCTCCAGGCGCTTTGTAAGAACCAATGGACATTAAGGCTTGGTAAATTTCGTCATCTTTTACTTCTTTTAATAGCTCGTCATTCATCTGAGTAGTGACTATTGGTTGTAAGCAATTTAGTAGTGTATTATTTGCTCCAGAGATCTCAGACTTGAATAGGGCAGAGAAGTAGTGCTCTGCTTCATTGGCGATATTGCGATTACCTTTCAACACTTGACCGTCCTCATCTTTAATGAAGGTGAGGCTGTTACGAGCTATTCTATTTTTGGTCACGACGTGGAAAAATTTCGTATTACGATCACCACACCGGAGCCAATGCGATCGACTCTTTTGAAACCAAAACGTTTCTTCGTCTTTTTATGCATGATTAAGGTCTGCTTAGAGTTTTCTAATTGTTTCAGTACAAACCCCTGGCCTCCTGTGAGCACATTCAGTCCTTCGGCGTAATTTCGCAATACGCTGTCGAGCATTCAGGTTTTTTTGGTTCTTTTCCACTTAGAGATGTGTGATCGACAATGTCTTAATCGTGTCGAGACTGGTGCAGAGGCTTGCGTGGCCAAATTCCAACCAGCAGCGACTATGTCTGTGAAGTTAGGTTCTTGGCAGCACCGCGAGTCAAAACGGAAACTGCGATATCCCCTGTCAGTCGTGTGCTTCAGCTTGACTAGGACTGACCTGTGATCGGACTCTACTAGGTCGAGAAACTCGACCTCTGTGGCTGGATATAAAGCTCGCCATGCCTTATTAGCCATCACTCTATCAAGGAAACTTTCTATCGTGTAGTTTCTCCTCTTACCAACCCAAGAAAATCAATTCCCCGTTGCCGGCAAATCTGTGACGCCACACACTTTAACTGTGTCTTGAAAGTTAGTCAAGCTCCATTGTTCTCTTTTCCTACCGCCCATTTGCTCAGATGACTGTAATATCTCGTTAAAATCTCTGCATAAAATCCAAGGATCCCATCTTTGAGTTGCTATGCGTTGTAATTTTTCCCAAAACAGGTGTCTTAGTTTGCGATTTGGGTGGCCATATACAAAGGAGAAGTAGAAAGAAATCCCATCTTTATTAATATAGCAATCAAACATACGAGCAGACACAGAAACAAAAGACACAGACACAGACTGGTTCCATAGCAAAGCAATACCACCACCAGTTCTAATAGCAGAGAAACACTTAACATTATCATAACGTAATTGAACAGCAACATCACGAACAACATCATCCTGGTTTTTAGTCTCGATCAGAAATAGTATGTCTTGAGTGAACTTGCGCTTCAACTCCTTGAGACATCGAACCACCGTGGACTCTTTCACGCCCCGGCAGTTCCCAAAACAGTGTATTCATCCTTCTGCCAGTGGCTTCTGGTCCACCGTACCGTCTCTGTTAGTTGGAGGATGCGCTTCCCACCAGTAGCACCATCCCATGTACTTGCCTCATCATTCACAGTGTACCAGTTCCTAAGCTCTTGTGCCTCAGCATGAGTTCTCTTACAGCGAGTCATCCGTTCCTGAAAATCCTCAATAAACACAACATGTTTCATGTCCCAGTAACCATACTTTGTAGCCTGTGGAGGTTCCTGTGCTTTGCGCTTCTTTGAAGATGAAGCAGTCTCCTTCTCCTTAGAGTCCATGGATTGAACTGTCTCAGGTGGGAGAGCATCCAGGTGTTCTGGTTGTTCAGGAGTCACAGGCGACAGATCGTCATCATCCTCATCATCATCATCATCATCACTGGGAGGAGGCGGTGGTGGGCCTTGGTTATAAGCACACTTTGCCGTGTCATGAGAGAGCAGTCCGCAAGTTCCACAGAAATTGCGAAGCTTCTCATAGTGAAGACGCAGGACAACAGTTTCTTCTCCAAATTGAAACACTCTCTGGAACTTAAGAGGTTCATCCACTTTCCAATCCAAGCGCACACGAACATAGTTTGCAAGTTGAGCACCCTCTCCAGCAAAATCAGTGCCAATGAAAACTCATAAGATCTTATTTATAATATTATTTTTAATAGATTTTTATCTTCACATTTCAATTAAATCAATGAATATTTTATTACATAATTACAAAACGTTATAGTAAGATTTTTAACATTAGATATTCATTATTAAATTTTTGTTTAATAAATTACTTATTTTTTATTTAATAAAAGAAATTTTATGCATACTTTTTATAACATAGGTATATAACTTTGCGAAAGTCCTTAGAATACCATATAAATATGTTTCTCTTCCACATAAACCATCCACACTTGTATTTTTTTCAGTCATACCATTTTTCATTTATCACATTGACTGTTTTTTCCTCACTTTAAATAATCAACAACACATGTCCAATTGATGAGTTTGTATTCCTTCTGGCAACAATTGACGAGATGGGGAGGAGAAGGATGGAGGAGTGAAGTCACGTGCCACCGCTAATCATTGGAGTTCGATAAGTGAGACGATTGATCAGAGCGATTCATCGTCAATTCAGCATTGCGTCATAGTTCACAACTTCCGATGAACAGATCGTAGCAATAAGAAAAGGAGGTAATTTGATTTCCGGCCGTCAGCTTTCTCTGTTTCTCTTCTTCTATAGTCTCGTCCCCGCTTGCTCTGATCTAGTCTCTTTGTTCTTGTTGATTTAATAATTGAGTTGGTTTTGATTGCCTGTAATGATAATGTGTTTCTTGCAAGGACTTGATGGAGAGGTTTGATCAAGTTAGGATTTTATCCAGAGCTATTAATCAGAGTAATTTGCATCAGTTTTTTAGTCGATATAGTAACAAGGAGGCTGAAAGCTCATAATCTGCGTCAATTTCAAATAGAGAATCATTGAATGTTGAAATAAAGAAGAAGAAAATATTGACAGAGAATATTAAGGTTCGTTTTTAAAATTGGTTTTAGAAAGTCTTTTTCGTATGCCCTATCTATTTAACTGTCTAACACAAACACTCGACGTCTGAACATTCTTTTTTCCAAAATATATTTTATATGACATCTTAGGGAGCTATTGTTGAGTTGTGTGTTGTTCTTAGGAAATGGAAATTATCTAGAACAACACAATCAACATAACATTCTTTGCAGTCAAATTAGCATACCAGAAACTTGCAATTAAAAAAGAAAAATTAAAAAGTAACAAACCTTTCATGCACTACTACGAACATCATGACCTTCAATGTCACCAAAAAATCACGTCAAGAGACCTGAACTCCTTATAAGTAGTCATAAGCGAGTTGATAGCACCCTGGAGATACAAATAAATATGTTTCATTTCTCTTTTTAGTTGTTGTTTACTGTTGTTAGTTTTCTACAACCGCATAAATAGTATGTCTATGAAAAATAGTCATTCTATTTTTTGTGTTTGTGTCATATGGTATGTAGGATTTTTGAACTTTTTATTGTTTAGTATGATTTGTGACTTCTGTTTTTTTTTTTTTGTCATCCTAGTCTAGTGGCAAATAGTTCTTCTCACAAGAGGCAGGTGCAGGGTTCGAACCCTGGTTAGGTGAGATGGATGCAGAGGTGGTGCAACCACTGGCCCACTTGCTCCTCTCAATTTGTGACTTCTGTTATTGATGGTGTTTTCAAATTTTAATATTGATATACACCGTTGTTAATTTAAATTTCATTTTATTTTCGTTTGCAACATAAAAGCTTCTTGTTTCATAGTAATAGTATGATTAATTTACAGAAATACACTTAAAAGGAAAAGAAATTTTACATT
>OVAN01007152.1:0-17406 GCA_900406275.1 Anastatica hierochuntica | reverse complement strand
TAGCAATACCTTGCATGTATAAATTGTTTGACTCCATCTCAGCTTTGTCATACGTCTTGCACTACATTTTTCCATAGCTTGTATACTTTTCAATTTTGATGGCAACTAAAAATGCTAAAAGATGTAGTAAAGCAAGCTGCTAAATTAGCGTACCATCGACCCCTAGGTTGATGGTAAGGAAACCCAATATAATCATTTCTCATTTAGCTCACCATCAACCGTAGGTAGATAGTGGCTCAGGGGGGAAGGGGGAAGGGGTAGATGGTGATCTAATCCTAACACAAATATTCACTAGGGCTCCTCCTCTCTTTTTCCTGTCCTATAAATATAAACTTGTAGCCTCCAAAAATATTTAAGGAACTTAAGCTAAATTTCAATAGATTTTAGATTCTTCTTAGTAATTTTTATTTGATTTCAGATTCATACAATTTTGTAGTAAAATGTCTTAGATCTCCTTTCGGTTATGTATCCATTTTATGTCTCTTTAAGTCTTGTTCTTCATATTGTTTTCTTGTTTCTTTAAAGCTTCTTCCTTTTTTAGTAAAATTTAGATTTTATTGCTTATACTTAAGTTTCTTTGCATCCTTAAATCCCATCTCATCTCACTTTCTTCTCACTTCAAGCATGGATTTTAAAGAAAAAAGTGACACTTCTTAGATTTTTATGGGTCTTAGTGAGTTGAACACATTAAATCTTCGATTGGTAGATTAGAGAATGATTAGGTGGTTAGCTAATGACGTTTAAGTACATATGATACTTAAATCTCTTTGATTTAGGTAGTCTTAATGATTGTTCTTATATTATCGAAATGTATTCAATGAAATGTCTAAAAGAACCTAAATCAAACTAAACTCAGCCTAGCCTATAAAAGTTGATAGTTATGGAGTTTAATGACTAAATGGATATATATTTAATGATTGATAGCTAATTGAGAGCAACAAGCGAAAGTTGAGCAAAATATGTTCGTTGCAAATTTAATTTTTAGCCATGAAAGTGGTATTAGTTTGAATAATGATTCCATGGATTTAAGACTTCTTCTTATTGATTTATGTCTTTTTCTATTTATTTACTTGATTATCCCTTCTGAAACACCAAATTCGAGAACCATTTCTAGAATATCTTCCATTTGTTAGTTTTTTAGGGTGTATTTGCATCTTATTAAAAACTCATCCTACATCCATCTCTCTCTCGTCCCCAGAAAATTTCATCAAGGTTTCAACGATCTCTAAGTACTTAAGGCTGGTGGGTATTTCAAATTCGTTAACTTTGTTCTCTCTATTCATCGATTTTGGTGGGATTTTTGAGTTTTTGGTGAATCTGGTTCTGGGTTTGTCTCAAGATGATGACTTTTGAGTGATACAACAATCTATAATTTTTGTCTATTATTTGATGAAATGCGTTTTCTTTTGAATTTCTCCACAAGAAACGTATCTTCTTCGTTTGATAACTTTGGGTTTGATGTTGTTGTTTGGTATTTCTTAAAGGAGATTGGTTATGGTTGGTTGTGTTTCGGATTGCCTCTTCGAGCTTTGTAGCATTAGCAACATCGACTCTTTTGTTCTTAAAGGAGATTTTGTTGTGTATGTCCTCATTGGTAGTTTGCAACTGTGGTTTCTTTGTTTCTACATTCACAGCTATCAATGGAAAATGTATGGTACTGTGTATAAACACCACTGTGCAGTTAGACTAATAATGTGAAATGCTTGTAGGTGGAACTGTCGGACTTGTTTGCTGAACTCAAGCATTACGTCAAGCAGCCTTTGACCTTGTGACTTTAAGCTAGGAAGGGTATTAAGTTCTCTACAAAAGTTTAAGTGCAGCTACAGCTTTTACCTCAGGTATGTCATTCTTTTAAACTCAAATCGATACTCGAAATTCAAATGCTTTAGAGGCTTATACAAGTGATGAATAGGATTTGTTTTGATTGATTCTGTAATCTTTTTACAAAAGTAGTCTATTTGTATTAAGTAAATCAAAAATGATCTCGTTGTTAGATTACAAGAAGGAACCATGGTCTTTGAATAGAGAGCTGTAGTTACAAATTGATGAAGATTGGTTTTGCTTTGTTCGAAATCAATCTTCTTATTACATGACAGTTATGTTATAAAGCGTTCTTCTGATCTCAGATTTACAGTTTAGCAATTTATCTTCTTTAATAGTAGTCACTTTGTATTACCGAAGTAAGTCGAGGATTATCTTGTTAGATTACAAGAAGGAACTAGGGTCGTTGCATAGAGAAATTCAATTACAAACTAATGAGTACATGTATAAAAGTCTTCTCTGCAGATCACATCATTCATACACCGTAAATTCAAGCATTTTATGATACAATGACTTCCATCCCCGGTACCGATGTAAGCATTTTAGATTTGGATTGCTGTGAAGCAGGAACAACCTTTGCTCGGACATGTGAACCTCTCTTGCATGTCTTATTTTTCGCTGTTGTTTTAGAGCCGTTTCAAAGAACCAATAATGAACTCCACCCGCTCTGGAAGTAGGTGCATGCTCTATTCACAATAATTCTTCCCAATCCTTTTAATGGTAGCTCTCATCTAAACAAGAAGTAAAGTACAAGAGCCATCTACCACTGAAATAATATCAACATATATGTAATAAAATGACATTTGAAGAGTCTTGCAAACAAGCTGTGCGGTTCATGTAGATATAATTAATTTTATATCATCTCTTTTCTCTAAGAAGGAAAAATGTTAATTTCCAACACATGTACCACAAAAAGAACAAATATCTAACTAATTAAAAGAAGTTGTTTAAACCCCCTAAGCCTATCCACGTCAATTTTTTTTAAAGCGTCTATCCTATCGCCAAGTAAGCTCGTAATAAATCTCTTATACCTAGGAATTCGAGAATCATCGTGCCCTTCGTCAATGCCACTGACTGTTCACCTTTTGCTAATTGCAATTACTACATATGTTATTAAGTCATTCGTTTTCCTCTTCAGTTTTGCTTGAAGAACTATTTAATGGAGCAACCAACATCGCGATGGAGGTTCACCAGAACCGTTATAAGTAGTGGTGGTGGTACATCGAGGAAGGACGATGGAAGATCCGTAAGAGCGAGCGAGAAGAGATCTCGCAAAACAAACGCCGCACGAGTCTTCAAGCCAAACCCGCAATGCACGTCCTCAGCCATCATTCTGCCTTCGAGAAAAAGGTTTACCATTGTAGATCTATAACACCCATATGAGAGTCTCTGTTTTTATGTGTTTTCTTTGTAATTTGGCAGAGCATAGTCTGGCATCGAGGATACCGGTGTTGTGCCTTGGTTTGTAAAATTTCGCACGACATATGATATTATTCACAGCATCAGGTTTCGTGCATCTTTTTGTATACGTCACATTTGTTAGAATCCTTAGACACTTTGTATTTTGTGTGTCTGCAAGTCGCTTAAATTTGAAATTGATTGGCCATTGACTAATATTGCATATAGACCTTCTGAGAATATAAAGGTGTTCACTAAACATAGTGTTTGTTCCAAATTTGTTCCATTGAGATGATAACTTCCACATGTTTTGCCAATTCGATTCTTCCAATGTGTTTGCCTTTTCCACGGGAGAAACGGATGCAAAAAAAATCTTATCTTCGTTTCTTAAAGTCTCCAATTATAGATCATTACCATCTGGACGGAGAAGATACGTACGATGTCTCCTAACCTTTGTAAATCAACTCTAGAAGAAAAACTCCAAACGGGAAGGTGATTGTTTAATCCTACTGCTATGTTTTAAAGATTTCATGTCTTCATATTAAATGACAATATCATTGAAAACAAAATAATCATTTGAGATTTAACAATGACCGATGATATATATTTTCATATAATTTAGATAAATGTTACTTTAAATTGTACGAATAGTGTTTGAGTTGGAATGTTCTGTATTGGTTATAAAGTTTGAGTGTAAGCTTTGAACATTGATGTCCAATCATAATAAGCATAGTTCATATACTTCTTTATAAGATGTATTTTGTGTTATGATTTTACAGAATTTCAGCGCTGGTTTTATGAGGAAGTTGACAATGTTAGTGTTCCACCCATGATACTTGCCAAAGATAGCGCGGATTTCTGCTAAATGGGGAACTTAAAATTGTTGCCGAGATAGAGGTTTTTGAAGTGTTTGACAAAATATGTGTTAATGGTTTTCAAATTCTTATTTTACTCGCAAGAATTTAAGAACTTTTCATATTTGTGTTTAGAAATTTCACCAATGGAGTGAAAACATGATGTGTGTTCTATTTGTATAACATAATATGCTTTCTTGGTGTCTTGCAATAGTTCTCTCTCTTATACTTATGTTTTCACTCTTAGGTGGAACTTTATAATCGTATGATTGAAAGATACTTAGAGATTGCATCTGAATTCAATCCAAATAACCTAAATCTTAGGACAACTTACATGTGTTTTCTACTTAGTCTGATCGACATTTGTACTGCACTGAGATCCTTGACTGATGCTTGCTTTTAGTTGGATTGGTTGAGAAGAAACTTGATCAAGTGTCAAAAAAGAAGGAGAAAGTGATAGCTGGTGAGATTCATATTCAAAAAACTTAGAAATAATTGAAAGATTTGAAGCAGAATTACTCTGATCTCGAATCTCACCTGGAGAAAGAGACAACAGAGGTTTCAACTGCAAAAGCTTCTCTCTCATTCAATGATGTTATCTAATGTTCTTGGGCTCTAAGCATTTGAAGTTTTTGTTTGGTGTTCTGGTTTATTTGTTTGCAATCTTGGTTATGATCAGATGTTTATTGGATAAAGAACTCACCAGTGACTTACGTTGTTACTCTGCTTTTTACATCTTCCGCGTTATATATTCCATGGTTTTGATCTGTGTATGGTTTAACATTGGTTACTTGATGGCAAAGTAATTGCTCTGTATCTAAACAAAGTGTGGAATCTAAGAAATTTTTTTCCCTAAGCTGGAACCGAAACAAGTGATGGAAGGTGTTTCGGTTTTTCAAACCAATCAAAGCCGAGGTTTGAAGGACATGCCTGACCTTTGGCATAAACTATAAGAATGAATAGTATAATACACGTAAATACACACAAAGAAGGATATAATCCTAAAGATATCATAATAAATATTGATATATTATAGTAACTTAAACTTAAGGAGAGAGTGTAGAGATTATTATGTGTATCTCTTTCATATTATCCCAAGTTCAAAACCGTGCTTGCCAGACTTTACTCGATACGTTCGTCTTATGCCTGAATTGAAACAGGATATAAAATCTAGCTATATTTATTTCCTAATTATTAATATGTATATATACCAAAAAAAAAAAAATGATAATATATTTCAAAAAATCAGTTAAATTATAAAATTTATATAACATTTTTACTATAATCAGTAAAATTAAAGATAATTTAGTATTTAAACGATGTGAGTATACAATCAAAGAGGTGTGATCTTCCCAAGTGTTTGCATGTACAATTTTCTAAAGCTAAATTTTATAATGAAAATATGTAAGTTTCTAAAATATTAACAAATTATGTTACTTTGATATTTCAAATGAAAAGTGACAATAAAAAAACGTAATCTTCAGAGGTCTAAAATTGGTAGGCTTAAGCGATAAAAATAACAAGTGATAAACGAAAAAAATGATTTAATTTTTTTAAAATATTGGTTTAAAAAAGTTTATAACTCAAATGGAATATAACAAAAATATGACTAAACACAAACTTTTTAAATAACTTTAGGATTAGAAAGAAAAAAAAACAAATGAACTTATTTTAAAGAAAACAAATAAAAATAGAATAGAAATAATTGAGTCATAGAAAACATAAAATAATTCAATACAAAGGAGATTAAAAAATTAGTCAAAAATGAGAGAAAAACTATCAATAAAACCACTTAGATATGTTGACGTCAAAAAAAAAAACACTTAGATATGCAGAGATGTGTTTGTGGATAATTTAATAGAAATAAAAGTATAAATCGAATAAAAAGCAGACAGACATTGTGATTGGAACGATTGAAAAAAAAGGTTTGAATGAAAAAATAGTTAGAATAAAAAACAAGATATCTTCTTCTGTAAAAAAAACTTAAAAAATGGTTTAAAAATGAAAGTAAGTTTAGAAGCAATTGTAAACAAATGGAAATAAATTCAATCATGAGGACTATTTGAGACGAAGGTCATAAACGAAAGTTAATGGAAGCAAAATATGTAGTAAAGTCATTTGACTTTTTCAATTTTATTTAAAAATGTATGACAGTGAAAACGATTTACTACAACTACAGTTTTCCATATAATCATACTTACAGACTACATCAACTAAATATTAAATTGGACAATATTAAAAACATGAATAAATTGAAGCATTTTAGAGTATCCACATCATCCAATTTGAGAAGCTTCATTCTGTTGACACGTCAGCTGCTTCATCAAAAGCATTAATAGTAATTTTTGAGAGCTCCCATGTCAGCTTATTAATCTCCCTCTTACAGTTGCCATGTCACCCATTACCTCTATTTGAGAATAATATCTTTTCAACAAAAAAAACTTTGAGCATAAGATCTCTTTGTTGCCACGCATGCCTTTTCCAATATTTAACCCAAGACTTAATGCTATATTAAAAAAATGAAAAAGACCTAAATCCAACTAAAGCTCAAACAAACCAACCCACACTTACCTTTCATCTTCTCCTCTCCTTCTTCCTCTTGGCGACTGTCTTGGCACGCTCTATCCACCTCATTGCCTTCTACCGTTTCCCTCTTCTTTTTACCTCTTCTACTTCATTTGTCTGTAACAGATTTACCTATTAAACAAGATCAACTTTACACTTAAGCCGCCCAAACTAACTCCAAACGTTTCAAATTGTGCAGCCTCTGCCATTAAAGTTTCTCCTACCACTTATAAAGCCTCGCCCCCTCCACCTTTCAGTTCATCCAAATTCACACATAAATCACATATAAGTTTGGTGGAATTTGTTCAGATCATAGTCCGATCTCAAAGTCGCAACCCCTATGATCCGATCAAACGTAAGCTAAACTATTTTTTAGCATCTGATTCGATTCTCTTTGATGATCCGCTTTGTCTTCATTTATGCGTATAGTTTGGTGTTTCTGTGAATTTTCGATAAGTTTTGATATGGTGGTGAAGTAAGTGGAGAGGTCTTTGAATATAGGCAACGATGGCGGCGATGGATCCTCCCGGATTATTTTGACTGAGCCTCGCAGATCAACTGCAGAGGTTAGTGAGGTTTCACTTATTTCTTTTGAAGGTCTTTGAAATACCAAGTTTCAGATCATAACATCATTATTATGTAAGAATCTTCAAGGAGTATGAATAGAAAGATGTTGTCAGTATGAGATCGAGTTACTTAGTCTCTCTCCGATCTGATTAATCTTCTTTCAGGGGCTTCTATATTGAGGAGAAGTGATTTCTTAGAAAAATGAAAGGAGACAAGAATTGCTTTTTACTAGCAACAAGGTAAAACTCTCTTTTCTCTCATTTTAGCTCTTGAATTACTTAAAAGTAGAAGCTTGAATCTATATAAAAAAGGTAAAATCTTATTTGTTAGTGTCTCATCGTGTAGGCTCAATAAAAGCCACCAAAGGCATTAAGGGTCGTGATACATGTTTACTATCCGCAAGTTTCCTCACCCCATCAAAACTGCATTTACCGATCATGTCATCACCGAAATTTACTGGATAGTTCACAGTGTTCTGCTCTGCTCATATCAGTGGTTGCAAGCAGGAGTAAGTATGTTTTCTTTTCGACTACTAAGATTTCTTGGTCCTCAAGAAAAGACTTTTGAAGTTTCTCATGTGGCGTTCATAGTCAAAACATGTTGTTTATGGAAATTTCAGACACATGTGAATAGTGAAAGGCTAAGGAAGATCAATGCTTACCTGATGGAATAACTCAAGAAGAGTCACTTAACCATCAACAAGATTTGTATGTAATACGTCTCCTTTTTAAGCTCTTAAGCGACATGGATTTGCTCGGAACAGATTTTGGTCACATGATGAAGATCCTTCACCTCTCACTCCTCCTGCTAATAAACCATCAACAGTTGATATGATATTGAAGTCAAGAGATGATTATCTCGAGATCTGGCCTCACAGGTATGTGAAGGAGAGAGAGAGAGAGATCTATAACTGACACTCTGATCAGGATCAATACATTGAACCCTGTAGCTACTTATTTTCTCATTTCTCATGTTCTATGATTTGGATGGTTTTTTGAGCTTCATTTTCTTGGTTGACTTCGTAATTCCTCAGTGGTCTATTGGTGCAGCTTTGAACTCCGTGTTCGCATTTTCTATCAGCTTTGGCAAACTTTCTCTGATCCTTTGTGTGATGAACATTGACTAATTATTGCTAACTTATTATACTTATTTCTGTATGTGATTAATTTAAGTTGTATGTAAAAGATAATGAATGTTTCTGAAATTAGATGAACTCTCGGCTTCTTTTTTGGTCCATTTTGTTAAAGCATGTTTGTATATATACGATCGTAGTATTTATGCCATATGACATTTTCTTCCCGCCAATGATTAATTAGTTGCTGCCAGCTTCGTAAGATATTAATAAAATTTACGAGTTATACACATGTAACATAGTCATGCGTAAAAAACCTACGATAAAAGCATTACCATGCAAAATACAAGAACACCGAGAATAATACATATACATTAATATTGGAAATAATTTCTGTTTAAAAACATAAAAATATCTATATTTGGGGCATTCAGTTTTAGATTCGAACCGATCAGTTTGAGAACCCGAAACATTTAAATCTAGGAACCGTTCGGATTTATGTGTTTTCTGCCGCAGTTCGGTTACGTTTGTCTTGGGCCCAGCTAATTTTTCCTGCCCAAACTACAACATACTAAGCTTCACAGAGAATTAGGTATTAACAAATCGGTGTTTAAACGTTAGAAATAAGGAGGGCTAAATCACAAAAAAATAAAAACAAAACACAAAAAACTTAACTCAATTATAACTGATACTTCAAAGGAGAGCAACGAGAAGAGCAAAGTTATTATTCCTTCAACACAGCAATGGAAAACAACAACAAAATTTTACATAATCACGAACAAGACGAAAGCGAAAGTCACATAACAAATAAACAACTCGAAAACCATAAAAACTGGCAAGCTAATACACGTAAACATTTAAACATTTTCTGATTTTGCCTTACAAAACACATTTCCGGGAAAAATTTGAAGTCCAGACCAACCAGAATAACGTTACAATTACATCATTAGAAAATACTTGGAAAACAGGTCAAAGAAACTGAATTTGCATTGACCAATTTAAATACGGTATAAGTCTACGTGTATATAACATTCACTTATAAAATAGGGAAAATCCCATAAAAGAATCCAAAATGGCATCCACTTCCACTTTAAACTTTGAATTGTTTTCACTTCTACGTTAAACCTTCAAAGTAATAGCTTTAACAATTAAAAACTTTAAAAGTGGCTAAATTGTGCGCGTTGACCGTTAATCTAATAGTTTTGTTAAATTTCTTAACGAAACTATTGATGTGGCAAAAAATAAATATTATTTAAATCAATTTAAATAATAGTTTTGTTAATAATTTAAAAAATTTGTAATAATTGATTTAAAATTTTAAAATAATTAAAAATATTGGAATTTTTGTTAAAATTACAAAAAAAAAGTTTTTAAAATTTAAAATACGAAATAATTTAAAATATGCTAAATTTTGAAAAATATTTTTAAAAAATGAAAAACTCAAAAGTAATTGATTAAAAATATTGAAAACTAAAAAGTTTCATGAAATAACTAAATGAATTAAAATTTAAATTTTTTATTAAAATATTAAAATGATTTAAAAACGAAAATATTAGAAAATATAAGAAATAACTAAAATTTGAGTTCATACAAATATTTTTTTAAAGTAAGAAATAAGAAACAAATAGAAATAGAAAAAAAAACTAATAAAATGGAAAACTAACAAAAAATTATTTTCCATTCTAAATAATATGACATTTTATTAGTATTTCATTTTTTTTTATTTTTATATTTTTTATTCCTAGTTTCTTAGTTTTTAAAATTTATTATTTTGTGTTGACTCAAATTTTAACTGATTTCTTATATTTTTAAAATATTTTAACTCATTTTAATTATTTAATAAATATTTAAAATTTTTAATTTTTTTTTGTTATTTTCAGGACTTTCCGTAAGATCACAAACTCTTCAAAACTGCACTTCCATAGCAAAACCATATGTACAGGTAGAGAACACACAACACTGAGAGATTTGACAAGCAACCTCAAATATCTACTAAACGTCCACCAAATCGAACGGAAAACCACAACTAGAATGATTCAAAAAAAAATTTCGCTTCATCGTCGTAGTCGAGACAACAATAGCAAATGAAACAGGTGTTGCACTAGACTTATAATTCACCATCAGTGATAACAATGTCCACATTATATCAAAGAACGCCACAGATGTACTCATAGACATACTACAAACCGAACAAAGAACCCCACCTTTAAAGAGTAAAGAGAAGAATGCAAACCTTCAAAAATTTGAAGAAACACAACACATGAATATCATGATATGCAATCACAAGTACTATCAAAATTGTATTATCACCTGGTTGTACACGGTTCCATATTGCCCTATATGTAGGGCGACTTTTCGATAGTGAAAATACGATGATGATCAAACAAATGTTTCAATGCACTCTTCTTAAAGATTTACCATGCAATTTAAGCGTAAGAAAATGTGCTTTACCGTCTACTTTGACCGAGTCAACCGGTTTTAAAATTGTATATATATATAAATATCTAATAAGTTAACAACAAAAGAAATAAGGAAATATTTAAAATTTGAATTAAATAGACAATATAATATAATATTGTAGACCTATTTTACTATAACCATTTAAACGGAAAAATTGAATAATGTCTACGGAAAGCAGAGGACACTTGCATATGGGGTTATGAGACTTACACTCAAGGTTTCTCATTGGACTCCCAATATAATTCGTTTAAAATTCATTTCGTATCCCATGTTACAAGATCCCCGAGCTACGCTCGCAAAAAACATCAAACTTAGTAAAGCCAAAACTGTGATGGCTTCTTCAAAACAAGAAGTGGAAAAGAGCGAGTATACCCGCACTCTAAAAAAATATCATAGATAAAATCTACATTCATATTGCTCACTTTGTAATGGCTATGCTTCTTGAACCTCTATTATACTTTCCAAACCTTATTTTTTTCTACTCCAATCATATTCAAGTTAGTTAATTTCACTCCATTACATCCTTTCAAAACAATCAAAACAAAAGTTTGGCACTACCCTTTGACCATAAATCGAAAAAAAAACCCACACATTTAAAGCAAACCAAATAGGTCTAACCCGCAAATAAAACACAACCAAATATCAGCCGCAACACCCTATTGAAAGGACACGAAGAAAACAAAATTTTTTTTTTAAAAACCAAATATCACAAACACCCATCCCGCGCGTAGCGCGAGTATAGTCCTAGTTCCAATAGTAGTGTTTTAGAAAAAATATGAGGTTTCATTTTCTTGTTGCACGAAAATCCTCTCATATAAAAATAATCTTTTGGTTAATCATATGACATAGAAACCTAAACATGTTGTTCTAGTTATGTGAGTTTGAAATCTGTGAGTTTAGAGATACGATTTATTGAATGTTTTTCGAAACATAGAGAATTTAAAAATGGAGAGCTATTGCTTGATCCTTAAGATGTTACTTGGTTTGTCTGGATAGATATTAATGCAACATTTGAATTTCATTGATGGTCTAAATCGATTTTGTAAAAAATATTAAGAATCAAACATCTAAAAAATAGAACATGTTTTATTGCTTAATAAAAATTGGCTCAAAAACTTAAGCTTTTCGAATTCTTAAAATCTCTCTTAAACCTAGGTCATTGCTCGACCATATATATAGAAGCTACAAATCCAAATCCTAATAAGAAAATACTTTTCCTTTTCGATAAATCCTAGAAACTTCTTATCCTAATCAATTACTCGGTCATTATCTTAAAGTAGCTTGTGACTCAAGTTAACATTGTTAGCTTCAAACTTACGTCTACATTCTCCCTCCTAAGCTTGAAGTCATCCTTAACCAAATCCTTCACACTAATGAGATCTCTCATCACTTTGAACTTGATTCTCCCAAGTAGTTTTATTAAGATATCCGGGTTCTGCTTGTTTTCAAAGAACATGCTCAACTTCTGTGCGTCCATTTTCAAAACACTCTCTTATATAGTGGTATTTGGTGTGTATATGCTTACTTTGACCATGGAACACCGAGTTTTTTTGTAAGAGCGATTGCTGACTGATTATCAATTCGGACAACAAACTTCTCACATGGTGATTTTGTGATCTCGCTAAGCAGATCTTGTAGCCAGATTGCATGCTTGGCTGCCTAAGTCCCTGCCATAAATTCAGCTTCACATGAAGACAATGCTACCGTATCTTGCTTCTGTGAATACCACAAAATCGAACACTCCCAAGGTAAAACACATACCCTGTTGCGCTTTCCCCACCATTCTGATCTATGTTATGGTTGTTGTCACTATAACCTACCAGTTTTGTTGCCATTGAGTTCAACCTTTTTAACGTCAATTCGAGTGTTGTAGTGCCTCGTAAGTACGTTAAACACTGCTTCATTGATGTTCCGTGAGACTCTTTAGGATTCTTCATATACACACTAACACCATAGGATAAATTCGGCCTTGTGTGAAGTAAGTAGCGGATACATCAAGCATTCCTCCTGTAACTAGTGGCGTCAATGTCTTTCTCTTTCATTGCTTTGGAAAACTTTAAATCGGCCTCCATTGGTATATGGATTGGATTACAATCTTTTTTCCCAGCCTCCTCCAAGATTTTCTCGGTATAGCGCTTCTAGTTAAGTGTTACAACTTCCTCATTTTGGCATACCTCGATACCAAGATAATATGTAAGCCTTCCAAGATCACTCGTCTCGAACTTAGATGTCATTTCTTTCTTAAAACCTTCTATGACTTTCATATTTGTTCCTAAAACAAACAAACCATCGAGATATACTGCAACAAGAAGTGTCTCTTGTCTTACCCTTTTTCGATAAACTGAAGCTTCCTTAGTGCATCTCTTGAATTGAAGCTCCCTAAGTGTTTGATTCAATTTTTCGTTCCATGCTCTCGGGGGTTGCCTTAAACCATACAAAGCTTTGCTAATTTTATAAACTTTGTCCTCGCACCCTTTTACTACGAATTCCTTAGGTTGCACAACATAAATTGTCCCCTTTAGTTCTCCATGAAGAAAAGTTGTTTTTACATTAGGGTGATGTACTCTCCATCCTGTAAAAGCTGCAATATTGATGAGAAACTAAATTGTTTCTATACGGGTTACCGGAGCAAACACTTCCTCAAAACCAACCCCATGCCTTTGCACATAACCCTTTGCCACGAGTCTTGCCTTATACTTGTTTATGTTGCCATCAGAATTTCTCTTAAGCTTAAACACCCATTTTAAGCCTATCGGTTTAGCTCCTTGAGAAAGATCAATGAGGTTCCAAGTGTTTTTCTTGACGATGGAGTGAATTTCATCTCCACGCGCAGACATCCATTCTTTTGACTCTTTAGCTTCATACAAATCTTTAGGTTCTTCATTAAGACGCATAAGCAACCATTCTCTTTCTTCAACAAGAAAGATATAGTCATCAAGATTTTTTGGTCTAGTCTTTACACGTTTTGATCTTCTCAAGTATGGTTGATTCTGAACCACGTTGCCATTGTCCTCTTCACTTTCTGCTCCACTCTCGCTATTAATAGAGTTTGCCTATGTTTCGTCGTTATTGAGCTCATTAATATCACCAACTCAATCGTTGCTTACTTCTAAGTTATGAGGATCTCCTCCATTACCCACATGTGTGATCCTGGTCTGATTTTGATATGCTTCTAGGATTCTGGGATGCAATGTGAAGCTTCTTTTATTTGTTCTTCTTTATTTACGTTCCAACACCAGCTCTTTGTCTTATCAAAAATGACGTCGTGGTTCACCACTATCTTTTGAGTTTGTGGGTCAAACAAATAGTAAGCTTTTGACTTTGGCTACGTTGTACCAACCGACGAGATCGATCATCAATTTTCTTTAAATGCGGTACGTCCACTTTTGCATATCCAATACACCCAAAAATCCGAACATGACTTATAGTGGGTTTCTTGGATTTAAAGATTTCATATAGAGTCTTTTCTTTGCGTTCCCTTGTAGCTATCTTGTTTAGGAGATACGTCGAATTTGTAATAGCCTCTCCCCATAAGTAGATCGGAATACGCATGTATTTAAAGATGCTTCTTGTCATTTCCAACAAAGTTCTATTTCGCCTCTCTACATCTCCATTTTGTTGTGGAGTATACACGGCTGTAAGATGACGTTGTATTCCCTAGTTTTCATAGTAATGATTGATTTCTTGTGATACAAACTCTCCTCCTTTGTCCGTTCTGAATGATTTGATCTTTGCCCCGGAGTCTTATTCTACGAGGTTTTTTAAACATATTAAATGCATCACTCTTCTTATTCAAGAGTATCGTCCACATATACCGTAAGTGATCATCTATGAGAATAAAGATATATTTATTTTTAGCCTTTACGTTTGGTGTAATATGACCTCAAAGATTCCCATGAACAAGCTCTAGTATTCGTGTAGCAAAATATTGAGTGGCTTGTGGAAACAGCTTCTTCGTTTGCTTTCCTAGGAGCCATGATTCGCATATTTCTTTCTCAAACTTCACGTTCAAAATTCCCATAACAAGCTTCCTTTGTACCATGGACCTCATCGTCTCGAGGTTTATGTGATATAGACGTATGTGCCATCTACTTGAATGACATAGGGCCCTTGAGATTAGACACACATTGTCTTATATCCACATGTAAACCTTGTACAACCGATTCTTCGACCTATTTTTCTTAACGAGCAGTTTTCCATTACGGTCATGCATTATTAAGACTTCTTCTCTCATTCTTATGTCACAGCCTGATTCAGTAGCATGCCCTAGACTGATGATGTTGCTATTTTATTTTGAAATAAAATAGACATCCAACATTGTTCTAGCTTCACCATTCATGTCAATAAGCTCAATTGCCTCCTTTCCATTGATATCTATATGAGAGTCATCACCAAAGCTTACCTTCTCAGTAATTGAATCATCTAATGTCGATAAATAATGACGATCTCGTATCATATGATTGTTGGCGTCATTGTCAAGATACCATATATTATTCTCTCTGGTACTTGTCTCATACTTGCTCGGTAATACCTTCTCCACATTAAGAAACACGACCTCGTGAAGCATGAGTTCATCCGCTTTCTTTTGTATCTTTAGTGACTTTTTTGTGCCTCTTGCACCTTCAACAACCTATCGGGACATTTAGAGGCATAGTGTACATACTTATTACATCTACAACACTCTATTTCCGAAAATATCTTGTCCCATTGTACCTTCCACGACCTCTACCTCTAAAAAACGTCCCCACATCCTCTTCCTTTATATCCTCCAGTAAATTTTAGATTACATTGTATCAGTTGAGGTTGATGCTCCATATTTACGTACATTAGTTTGCCGTGATATTCTTGCGTCTCTTCTTCCTCAGAGATTCTCTCTTCGTAGGTCTTTAGACGTCGAACAATGTTCTCGAAGCTTGTGATTTTAAGGTTCCAGACTTGATCAAGTGACGCAACGATATAGATATACTTCTTGCGTGAGAGACTGTTAAGAAATTTCTTAACAAGTTTGGATTCTTCAATACTTTCTCCTAAGGCCACATATTTAGATGAAATCTCTGAAAACTTACCGACAAAGTCATCAATCGATTATGTATCCTTCATCTTGAGTCGATCAAACTCTATCGTTAAGGTTTGTAACCTCTCTTCCTTGATTCTATCGGCTCCGACATGTCGTGTCTTTATGGCATCGCATATTTTCTTTCTTGTCTGGCTCTCCAACGTGAACAATGTGAGATTCATGAATTGATTGGAACAATAGCGTCGTAGCCATGTCATTTAGGTCTCCATCATAGTTTCTTGTCTCTATAAAGCTCCAAACTTTATTTAGTCTGAGTAGGATTTTCATCTTCTTCGTCCACACAATATAATTTGTGGAGGTTAATATCAGACACTTGATTGAAGACGGTACCGCATCCTTCTGCTTTGTCGACATGGTTGGTGTGGTTGTAGTTATGTCACCCATGGTGTATGTGTGCTTTGTTCCTTCTTCTCTCACGAAGAGGATCGCTTACGAACTTCCTAAAGGTATGTCGATCAAATCGATATTCGATCAACTTCCTTTAGGATATGATACGAATTTAAGTTTAGAAACGATATTAAGAATCAAAAATCTCAAAAGAGAACACGTTTTATTGCTTAAGAAAAATTGACTCTAAAACTTAAACTTTTCAAACTCTTAAAATCTCTCTAAAACCTAGGTCATTGCTCTACCATATATATAGAAGCTACAAATCCAAATCTTAATAAGAAAATACTTCTCCATTTAGATAACTCCTAGAAACTTCTTATCCTAATCCATTAGTCGGCCATGATTTTAAAGTAGCTTGCGACTTAAGTTAACATTATTAACTTCTAGCTTACACCAACACTAAAGACTTCAACATTATAATTTAAAATCCAGAGAAAGTGGAAACTTTCCTTGACTTGACTGATAATGGGGTCGATAGAAGATTTATTCCAAAAACGATCAACAAAAACCACAATGTTCCAAACACTAACTTTATATGTAGCTCACGTCTTTCTTCTATTCATGAGAGACTTGGCTTATCCTTTTGTTGAAACTAGGTGGTGGCCTTTGTAGAAGCACGGACATGGCGATTTTTGAAAAAATTAATCCTAAAAACACACATTTTGATACCTTATCGTAATATGTATTCTGAAAAAAATAGTTACATCCTTTTAAAACAAAGAAGTCCAAAACCAAAAACACACTATCTGACGCAAGTAGATCATTGACGGTCCATTACGAATCTCCTAATGCACCAGATCACCTTACATAAAAATTTACAAAACATTGCAAATTTAGTATTGTCATTTTAATACCATCTCCTACATCCTCTTCTTAGTTTATTTTTCTTTGGGTTTATTATTTACTCAACCTTGCTATAATTTTAAGTGTTTTGTCTTTAAAAACACTTAAAATTTTCTTAAAATTTTCTTTGAGTTTAAATTACAATTTTAATTTTTAAATGTTATGATTTTAAGTGATTTTTTAATATTTTATGATAATATATTTCCTCTCAACTATAATATTATTTTAAAATCATAATATTTTAAAAAATAAAAAAGTAAATTTTTTCAAAAACTATAATAATTAATAAAATAAATTAAATTTCATGGTTAAGAATTGTACCGGTTCAATGTTTCGTTAGTTTTCGGTTTGTTACCGGT
>OVAN01007151.1:0-20119 GCA_900406275.1 Anastatica hierochuntica | reverse complement strand
CTATACGGTGGTTGACCGCCCGACTAGCGTATAGCGTATTTTAGAACACTGACTCTACGTTTGTACAAAATCCCAGATCTGAAATTTCCAGCAACGAAGGAATTGAAGAAATTCAAGCACAGAGACTAACACATGGTCTAAGAGTCCATGTATCCACTTGTAGCGCCAATGCTTATTTTCTTCACTTGCATCGATTTGGATCATACTCGATTTCGTGAATGAGTTTATTATACTTAATAAGCAAGATATTGTGTTTCGATTTGGACCATATTAGGTCATATTGTCATTGTCTGGGTTTATTTTATGCATCTTATTAAAATTAGTTGCATAATTTCACTCATAGTGTTCAATTCTAATTATTCAAGCATTTGATTATTAGATTTGTGGTTTGATTGGTAATTTCATAGATTTTGGTACTCAAAATGTATCCAACATATATTATTTTGCTCTCATGATATATTTGTGGATTTTTTATGATTGACATGTCCATCAACATTTTTGTATCTATAAAAGTTGTCCATTTGTGTATGTACAAGTGGACAACAAAAGTTGAACAATTTTCTTGTGAATTGTTGACATGTACACAATTGTGGGCTCAATCACAATAATGTCTTTGTCCATGCAAAGTTTTTGCGTTTACAACAAGTGTCCATTTCTATATGTACATATGGACAGGAAGACATGGACACGTCCACGACCACCACCTTTCACAAAGTCTTGTCCCGTGCGTTTCACCCTTCGAGTGAAGAACATTTTAATCCAAATTTTCTCGAAAATAGCGAAAAGTACATTTTATCTCAAAAAAAAAAAATTTCAAACCAAAGTTAAAAAATACCTTTTTATGTAGAACACTCTAAAAAAAAAATTTAATTACAAACAGAAATCTATTTTATTAAATTATCTGATTAACTTGCTAAAAAAATCATTTCGTATAATAACTTTTTTTTATTTAAAATAAGTTAATTTGAATAGAATGTGGGAAATTATCACCATTTATAAAATTTTGCAAGAAAAATGCCAAAAAAGCCTCAATTTTCAAATTTTGACCGCACATATATGAGAATTTATATGTGCGGTAGGGGGTTTGAGCTTTTCTTCCATAAGTTATAATTTTCTCGATTTAATTCAAAACAACGTCGTTTTGAATTTAACGGAAGTTAAATATTATCTAATAGTTGACTTTTAATGGGTTCTTTTTGGCATGGTCAACGAAAATTTCGAATTTAAATGCCCTAATTTTAAAAGCTAAACATTTAAATAGTTTGAATGAAAGTTTGAGATCTTTTGGCCAAAATTTGAAAGTTTGGAATTTTTTGGCATTTTTTTCCAAATTTTGCATCTTAAATTAAAAAACTACTTGTAGAAAGAGAAAACATTTCTCATCAAAGTTTGACTTTAGATGGTTGTATTTTGTGCACTAAAATTATTTGTCTTTTTTTTTGTCAACACACATAAATTAAGAGCTATCATCCGAAGTGGATAGCGAGTTCGGAGAAACTTGTCTACAAAAATAAAATCATGGAAAAGAGTATGGAATCCTCGTGCCAGTCTATCTGCTTGTGTGTTTGCTGTCCGCAGGATGAGCGTCAACGAGAAATCTGTGAAAGATCCACGAAGAAGCTGATAAGCATGAAGTTGTGTATGAAGGGCTGACCAATTCTTCAGATGTTGGATAATACTAGTAAGCTCCGACGCAGTCTGTCTGGAAGAACTGACAATCTATTCTGCGATTATGAATTTCTGAGATTGCCCATAATAGAGCTTCTAACTCTGCATGTAGTGTTGAAATACTCCAGCGCTGACATTTTGCTCCGATCAAGATTATCGTATTATCCTTATCTGTGCAGGTCGAGCCTAGTCCTGAAGTAGGGTCCGACTGTTTCCTTGAACCATCTATTCGACAGAGTAAACCATCCGGAATGAGAGGTTTGGCAGGAAGTCGTTCCTTTTCCGAAGAGAAAATGACTTGTGCTTCTTTCCAAGCTATAAAATTTGTCTCTGCAGACTGTAGTATCTCATCCACATTCAATTGGACTCCTTAGAAAACCTTTTGATTTCTTGCTTTCCAAATTATCCATATCATCCACGCAAAGAGGTTAGAACGACGGTTTTCCCGATTTCTCAAAGGATTTGGCTAAAAGAGATAATCCATATTAGTATATATTGAATCCGATTGAAAAGCATCCATCCTTGTCTGGTCCTTGTAGAGATCCCAAATGTGCTTAATCGAGGTGCACTCAAAAAAGATATGATTAATTTTTTCCTCAGTGGCGCCACAGCTTTTGCATATTGTGTCACAACGTACTCCCTTATGAACTAGTTCAGTAGTTCCCTCCAAACTTTCTGATATAATTTTCCAAAGAAGATGTTTTATCTTCATAGGACATTTTATGTCCAAGTTAAAGCTTTCAATGCTTCCAATCCTGGTTCCCAACCATTATTATTAATATGAGTTATCTCCAAAGAATTAAGGAGTTTTTAGCCCGGTTTAACCGTATATTGTCCCGATTTGGTAAAATGCAAGATCACATCATAATGTGTGATGTTACGGCTAGGATGGATACCACTAATTAATGTGATATCCTCTGGATCGAAAAATTCCTGGAGAAGTGGCAAATGTCAGTCTTTCGTAACTGGATCGATCAATTGATTAACTTGTAGCCTAGCATACTAGTGTTTACCCCGACATCTTGCGAGCCTCGGAACGTCATCTGAAACCCAAGGATCATGCCAGACTGATGTGTTTATCCCAGAACCTATTTGTACCCCAATTCCTTGCCTAAGAAAATCCTGAGCTGAGAAAATACTCTTCCAACCGAAAGAGGGCGAATGGGGTTTTTTGCGTTTATCGGATGGACCTTCCTGAAGTACCAACCTCGTAAGACCCGAGCAAACAGTGATCTCGGAAACTGAATTAACCTCCATAATTGTTTAGCCAACAAGGCTGTATTGAAATCCTCCAGAGATTTGAAGCCTAAATCTCCATCCTCATTTGGTATACATAATTTTTCTCATGCAACCCAATGGAGACAACAATTACATCCATTGAAACTCCACTAGAATTTAGATATTGCATTGGTTAACTTATTTGTTAACACTTGGGGAGTTTAAAACATGACATGACGTAATTGGATAGCGCAAGAGCAATTGATTTGATCAGGATCTCTTTGCCCCCTTTGGAAAGGAACTTGGAAGACCACCCATTCACCCCAGTCTCCTAACCGTTCTCTGACAAAATTAAAAATCTAACTTTTAAATCCCCCCAAACTTTCTAGGATTCTAAGATATGTTCCCATACCTCCTTCCTTTGTGATACCTAACATCATTTTCAGCGATATCTTTGTCTGTTTCGGAACATTCTTCCCAAACATCACCGATAATTTATCGAAATTTATGACTTGCATTGACGCACGCCCATAGTCACACAAAACATCCAAGATATCTTGACATTGTGAGCCCTCTGCCTTACAGAAGAAAAGACTATCGTCTGCAAAAAGCAGGTGTGATATTGTCGGGCTATGGTGGGCTATATGTACTCCCGCTATAGCTCTATCTTGTTCTTTCCTTTTTATATTTGAAATCAGGAATTCTGTACAAATAATAAAATGATACGAGATAGAGGATCACCTTGTCTCAGCCCCCTATGGGGGACAATATTCCCCGTTGGACGACCATTAAAAAGTATCTTGTACGAAATCGACTGGACACACCACATTAACCAAGAAATCCAATTCTGCCCAAAGCCTAATTTTTGTATGACTAATGATGTGTTAGGATTTTAGTAGTTTTTATTACGGATTTTACTCGAGAATTATGGTTTTTAGTATGTATTCAGATCTTTTTGGCGCGAATTTGTGTTCTTTGTTGTTTTTACAGGAATCGAGCTTGGATGTGCGAAAAGAATGCATTTTGGATGGATTTCAAGAATCAAAGGAAGTGTCTGTGAAAACATGAAAATGCCCAGGAAAATAAACAAGGATCGGTCGATCTTTGTTTATGGTCGATCGATCCCTGTCCCGTTTTGCGGACCGATTTTACGAAGAATCATACCGAACTTATTTTGAACCGGATTTTATTACTAAGACCTAGGCTCGAGTTTCCTGTTTTATTATGCATTATTTTTGAGTTTTTTAGAGCAAGAGATTGATTTGTAACCTAGGGATAAGAAGCATCTTTTGTACTTCAAATCTGAGAAGCTTTCTGAACCCTTACTCTTTATTTTTGTTAAATACAATCATGTCTCTCTTTGATCTGATCTGTGTTTATGCGATTATCATGAGTGAGAGTCTATTCGTTTGGATTAGGGTTCTCACATAGGGATTCATGAATTGTTGATGTAGAATTGTATGATTAGGGATTTAATCAATTTGATCTTCATCTAGGATTGATCGTAATGCATAAAATTAAACTGATCACTTAGTTTCTGATCTTAGGTAATTTAACGCCTGGAAGTGTTTGTTTAAATGCCTGAAAGAATCCTAAATGAGCAATTCTTCTTAAGCCAATGGAAGTTGATGTTTAAGTGAATTGTGAACCTATCAAACTTGTTTAGAATGCATGATTAGAAATCGAGAGTCAACGGAAGTTAGTCTCGAGGTTTCTAATACATAGGGAATTAATACTACGGAAGTAGATCAGTGCTATATTAGTGTTTGAGTTCAAGACGGTTTAAAACTTGTTCCCTAATCTATAATTTGAGTCAAAAATGAAATGTTTCCCTGAGAATACCCAATGCCCAACACTTCTTTGTTTGAATTACAACCCCATCGTTGCTTGCTTGCTTACTTTGCTTTCTTTATTTCGATATTTGCATCTTCTAAAAGACATCTTCTTAGCTTTAGCCCGCTGTTTGATCTGACATTCTTCATGCTATCTTTGGTCTCTGTGGATTCGATCCCGAACCAGTACAACGTACTTCTGTGCGCTTGCAGTGTTTTCTCGGGCGAAAACCTGAGCTATCAACTACCTCCAGGAATGACCATTTGATCCTGTCATAGCTTTTGCTCATGTGCGTCTTAATGGCCATAAATTCATATCAGCACTTTTGGTTAGTTCGCAAACCATGAAACAAATCCTGTGCAATTAAAATATTATCCGTAATTAATCTTCCAGAGACAAAGGCCGACTGTGTTTCCAAAATGATGCGGGGTAGGAGCTTTTTTAACTGCAGGCACAAACTTTTAGAAAAAATTTTGTAAGCCACGTTACATAGGCTAATAGGCCTAAGCTCAGACATCCCGTATTAAGTATAAGATAAATATTAGTCTCATTTAGCCGAGCATTGAACATTCCAGATCTAAAGAAATCCCTAACCAGGCTGACTACATCCTCCTTTTGAATGCCCCAGTATCTATGAAAAAACAAAGTTTTCATCCCATCAGGCCGAAGAGCATAGATCCAGGATGCATTGCGAAAAGCGTTATCCTTACTTCATTTTCCGTAACATCTCGATTTGAAGCTTGATTCATGGTATCTGTAATGATTGAATCAACATTCGCAAGAACCTGTGTGAAATCGCCCGTCCCAGTAGGCTTGAACAAATCATTAAAATATTATATTGCTATGGCCTCCCTTTCTTCCTGTTTTTCTTCCCAAGCTCCTTGTGTATTAAAGAATCTCGAGATATTGTTCCTTGCATGCCTTTGCTTGGTCGTGGCGTGGAAAAATTTTGTATTTCTGTCGGCCTCTTTTAACCATAAGTTCCTACTCTTTTGTTGCTAGAAAATATCTTCCTCATGATAGGCTTCTTGCAATTTCTTTTTAATATCCACAATGACACCCGGAGATACCGAATCATCATTTTGCGCTTCCTCTAATTTTTTCTTCGGTGAGTCAATCTTCTCCTTACCTAGTGGTCCATTTTTTTTTCTCCACCAAGAGATTGAATTCCTACAATTATGTACTTTACCCATAAAACTTGGGATCCTAATGTTCCTAGTGCGTTGCCAACCACACTCGATGGCCTCTGCGAGACCTTCTTTTCCTATCCATCTCTTACCAAAGCAGAAATTTTTGTAGTATTTCTTCGCTTTATAATTAGATGTAGTAATATTGGTCGATGATCTGACCTGATTCGTGCTAAGTATTCTACCTTTAAATGGCCAAAAATATTATGTCATTCCTCGTTTATAACTGCTTTATCTAGCTTACACCGTACATCATGATTATTTTTCATCCCTTTCCACGATAGTTGGTGCCCTGCACACGAAAATTCTGTCATTCCAAAATGACTCAACATCTTATTAAAGGAAACGAAAGACACCGCGAATCTCATTACCCCCCTCTTTCTCATGATTTCCAGTTAGTTCATTTAGATCACCTATTATCAACCATGCATTTGATCTTTTTGTTCCTATTTCCATAAATTTATCCCAAAAAATCCATCGATTTGCGGCCACAGGTTCTCCGTATATGAATGAAATCAAAACTCTAAACCCATAGATTGAGGCATTAACATCGATTATGCGATTACTAGAGAAAAAAACATCGAGTTGTATTTCATTATTATAAAAAAATAGATAGACCACCACTTAATCCAATAGGATCCACAATGTACAAATTATTAAAGCCAAACTGAACTTGATTTTTTTTTTTAAATTAAAAAGTGATTGTTTAGTTTCTGATAAAAAATACAATATCAGGCCTAAACTTATTCCAAATGTCTCGCAAAGTATCCGTTGTCAAGTCTCTTCCTAGACCTTGACAGTTCTAGCTCATGATCTTCACGAATGAGCCGATCGGTTCAGGAGAGCCACCATTCCTTTCTTAGATGTCTTAGGATGCATTGTGCCTTTCGTGCCTCCTTTAGCCTCACCATCCGTACTCTTAGTTCTTGCAATGCGAGAGTACGACATTTTAGAAACCTGTGAAGCCTTTTTAAAATTACCCTTAGAACCCACTGGCTTTTTGGGGAAACCATTAACATCAAATTCATTTTCCGAAAATTCACTCCTTTAATTCGACCCGGACTTTTACAACTCTTAGCAAGTCTAGTTTTCCTATTATCCAACTCAACAACTTATAAACTTGAAACTAGTCCAGCAAGATCCAAATTAAAAGACGGGTCAGACCGATTAGTACCTATTTCTGGCTCCATACTCTCTATAGCCTCCTTATTGGCCACAACAGTGCCAAATTTTAGCATCTTCTTGATCAGCTTGAAGCACCAAGTCCAAACCTGGTTTCCCAAGATCCTCTAACAACCCTTGTCCCAACTCGACCAGGTCTTCACCCAGCTTAAGCAGCCTCGAAACCTCATCAACATCCCCCAATACCTCATCGTTAGTCATTTCTCCCTCCTCGATGAGAAGGTCATCATCCTCCAGCAGGTTCACAACCGATGCATCCTTTGAAAATCCATTACCAACATTTGATCCCATATCGATCTCCTTTCCTTTATTAGCCAGAGAAGAGCCATGTACCCCCGTCTCCAACTGATTCCCTTGATCCTGTTTAGTACTAGTGCCCGAGGAATATAATGGTTTAGGCCACGTCGATTGTTTTCGTTGCTGCCCATATGATGAACTTCCCTCCTTCGCCCGAGCTTCTTTAGAACTATTCTAATAATTTCCCCTCTTGTGAACCTTTGATCGAACCATTCGATAGGCTCCACCGTTATCGTCTCGAATCATTACTTTCTCCGCATAAGACTCTCTGTAACCACCGTATCCATCCCCCTGTCTCCGTACGTATCTCGTCTCTATTTAGAGAGGCCCGATTCCGAGTGTCCAGAAGCTCCATATATAAGAGCTCTTTTAACCGATAAACGCCTCGAGCCATTCTGAGCAGATCCTTCACGCACCGGAGCATCCAAGACCCTTTCATGTTGAATCGAGGCTTTTCTAGCTCTAGACAGTGGGATTGTTCATGGGTAAGCATATTACAATTCTTCCAATATCCAGAAAGCTTGTCATACTTGAGACTAACCGTTATTTCCTCTCCATGCTCAAAAGGAACCACAACCTTGAAACGAATCGGTTGAAATTCATCCACTGTCACCAAACACTTCCTGATTCCTCATCGACCACTTTAACCACGCCAAGAGCTTTACCCACTGCTATGATCGTATCCTCCTCCCATAGATGCATCAGAATGTCACCTATCTTGACCCAAAACGTGATGGTCGACAGGTACGATGATAACACTATCCGTTCCCATCTAACAAGGGAGACCATCCACCCATCAAAATGGTATGGCCCGAAACTGAGAACATCCAGTATGTCCCTCTCGGATTGAAAATTGAACTAAAATTTTCCGTTACCTAAGTCACCTCCCTCGACCTTCCCCTCAAGTTTTCATATCTTTGGAAAGTTTGCAATAAGATTCTCCATTCTCTGAGCCTATTGGTTCATCAATCTGCCAATAAGAGTCAACGAGAATTGCTTCACACGACGAGCAATACCAGTCGCGAACAACCTGACCGACTCTGTACGAACCACAAATGAAACACCCAACTGAACCATTTCTTTTTCAACCAAAATAGTCAACCTCAACCCCTTCAGAGAGACATAACCGAGAATAATCAATATTCCAGAGCCCTTGAGAAAGTGTTCTACACTCGGACACAGAGATAATAGCTTGGAAATATGATGTCGATACCCAGTGCCCCTTCTTGTATATATACTTGAGCCGTGACAATCCCCCACAATAAAATTAAACCTTAGGCATTGATTAGCAAGTCTGTGAATTGAGAAGAAAATTCCAAAACTTGCACCAGATCTGATATCCCACGATATCTTCTTGATTCTATGATCGAAACCTTTCCAGCTTCTTTCCATATTCATCATCAACAGAAGGAGACAACTAGCTTTGTGAATCTCTGATATCGCCTCAAAATCAAAGTCAAACCTCTTCTTGAAAACCCGAGAAATCAATAGTATCAACTGTTGCGATATCTCCATTAGTCTCCTTGTACTGTCGATCTTCTTAGTGAATAAATCAGATCCGCCTTTCCTAAATCTCTCACATCCGGATCCAAGCCAAAGAAAAGTTTCCCCCTCATTGAAATAACTTTGAGATCCACCTGTCGATTCACCATAAAAACCCAAGCACCATCGTCGACCACACCGGAGCTTCATCCACCGAGGGCGACGACGAAAAGATCAGATCTGAAATCTCAGATTGTCGTCATCTTTATCGCCATCGAGAGAGAATTTTTGACTATATATTGTTAAGTGTTAACCTTATTTTCTTAGTTTTTCTAAAATTAAAATTATTTGTCTATGGATCAAATTTTGTTGATTTAGTTGTGATATAAAATCAATACTATAATAAAGCAAGTGACTCTCTCCAGCTTTGACAACTAAGCATTTTTAATAATTTTAGTGTTGACACTTGGCACTATTTTTTCCCTCGAACTAATGAAAAGTAACATTTAATGCTCCTTCGACCTTTCGTAAACAATATTTAATGCAGTCAAACAAAAATGTTTTTGTCGAATCGTCTCCTCTAATAATGAATAGATGATCCTCCGCTTTCTAATACCAATTAATACGTATTTAACTGAGATCCAAAAACTTTAAAGTACATACGTAAAACTGGATGTTCACCAAAATCCAGAAAAGAGAAAGATGACTCCGATGTCTGCGAATAAAGCATTCGTGCTTGCTAAAGTTTCTTCGAGAGGCGGCGAGAGAGCTTGAGGAAGATAGTTTGTCGATCTAAGAAAAATCACAGGAATGTTTCGAGAATAGCAAACACGACAATCACAATATCAATGATCAGCATCAAACTAATTCAAGGCAAGTAGATATTTCTACCAAAAGGTTTAGCACTGTGGTTAATTAATCACATGACTTTGTTCATAGATCAAGAGTTTTTGATTAAAATTGTTTGTGAAATTGGAGAGGTTTACCACGTCTTTTCTAATTTGCCTAGTGAACCAATGATTTTCTGCAATGTACTTCATCATACTGAGGCGTTTGAAGTTAAAAGTTTTCAATATAAGACATCTTCATTAATTTATATAAAAAGAATAGAATAGATATTGAATACCTATTCTTATGTAGGAACTAGATAAGGAGAAGGTGAAGGTTCTCAAGTATTTCGAATGTGAAAATGGCAAAAGCGTATGTAAAATCCTTTACAAACACAACAACAAATTGATTGATAACAATGATGTGATCTATATTTGCAAAACAAGGTATCTAGAGAACGAAAATAAAAGTGGAGGCTACTTAAGTTCTTCGAGGATCTGTTTTGGTTTTTATATGAGAAATTTTTGCAAGCTAACTAAACTTATTGTGCATTATATAGAAAATAGTTTATAGGTTATTCAGTAAGTTTAAAAACAATCAAGCCTTCCATAAGGATTTTTTCCTTGGGCAAGTTTTACAGGTTCTTTTTCTTAGACATTTCATTAGCGAAAATTAACATCATAATAAATCCACTTAAATCCCTGATATGTGAGATTAAATTGTGGAAAATAAACATGAATTAATTAAGGCACAATAAAAATAACTCATATTGTGCCATGGTCTGGAAATACTCAATCCAAGATACTTAAAAAGCTAAATATTTTGAAAACTTACAAGTTAAATTCAAAACTATCTTATAAAAATGCATAAGCCCAAGCCACATTATATTTAAAGAGAAAAAATTATTTTACTTTGACGTAGAAATATTTTCTTCGTTTAGAAATTATCAGCTTCACAACATAATAAAAACTCTAAACAAACATATAATGTCGAGGCATTAACATTTTTTGGTTTTAATTATGTGCAAATAAAATTTATTATTTTTCCCCAAAAAATATTTTAGTTATTATGATTAATAGTGAATAAAAATAAATGTTGTCTGAACAGAGGAAAATTAACCTTTAAAAAAGTATTATTGAGACAAAAAACAAAATTCTAAGGTTGGAGAATACACATGAAGTGGAGGGTCTATAAGATTTGTCATGGTTAGCTCGTCAAAAACGAGTATCTTACGTGGTTTGACTTCTGTAATGGAAAGATTATAAGTTTGCAGGCCTCGAACCTCCTGGTCATGAGAAAAGAAAAACATATGAGGTTGAAAAAAAAGTAAGTCTTAGGTGTGAGTTGTGGGTTATACGAGAGAATTTCTAGACGGCTGCCATCAGTTAACTGATCAACTTCATAGATTATGGCACACACGGGTCTAGATTCATTTTGACACATACTTTAATTTGAGATTGAATTTTGAATACCTTGAAATTTAGAAACATACCAATGAATCAATAAATTCTAACGAAATTTTTTTTTCTATAAATTGCAAAATAAAATTTGATTTATAATTAAAAAATAATCCAGCGGCATCGCGCGGGTATATACTTAGTACTAGTAAAAATAAATTAGACTAAATAGTAACCAACTATTCTTATCGACAGTGAGTAACAATTTAAGCAAGTTTATGTTTTCATAGTTACAACCCACTTTGATTTACTTTTACCTAAATTAATAAGATCAGTGACATTAATATTATAAGCTACACACTTTCATGCAGCTGACACTCATTATGTTTCCCATGGCCTTTAAGATTTTCAACGAGATTCGTTTTCTCCATGCGGATTTATTTTATTTCATTTAATTTGTGGAAGACTACACTTCTGTATTTTGTTTAAACCTTCGCCTTTTTTTGCTAAAAGTGTCGAATGGTTAGTTTGTTATTCTCTTCTTTTACAATATAATATAAACATTTTAACCACAGAGATTATGCAGACGCATGTATTCAAGATTATAAGCATCAAAATCAAAATCGTTATTAAGTTTTAAATAAATGAATCTCAGATGAATATTCGAGTAGTTTCAAAACACCTTCTTTATCTTATAAATTTATGCTTTCGTTCACTTCTGGAAGACTCGAACATTTCAAACAAGTTATGTTTCTCATCCAAAAGCTTACACTATCTAATTTATGGCTTATAATAAATCAAATAAATCATCAACGGGACCATATCCCTTCTAGTGATTTACTTCAAGAAACACACGATCATTGAAATCTTTATATTTGAAATATTTTTAAAATGGCCACTTTGAGTTATTCCTGTTTTTTGTGGGGTTACATTTGAGATTTACGTTTATAATATCATGAATGTAAACTTGGATGGACCCCAAGTAGATGGGCCTATTTCGCTTTACATCTTCTGTATGTATTTGCTAGACAAGTAAATTTATTATCGGGTAACGTATTGACCTATATATACACCTTTTGCATGGTATCTCTATGATCATAAAGTTTGTTGGAAAAATATATTTTCTTAGGTTAGACATATAATACAACCTATGGTTTTTAAAACTTATTAAAAGGCGCACCTTCTATTGTTGTAAAGTCGCTTTTATGGGTTTGCTTCCTCTTTGTTTGGGTCTACTCAAAATTCATTTTCTATAAGCTTAATATGGGTAAAATTTTCGTGGAATTTGTTAGTATGAAGAAGTTATAATTATTTATTAAATTATTAGATAAATTTAAATATTGTAAGAAATGAATAAGAAATAGTTAGCCAATTGTTCCAAATGGGGATTTTAAGTTCGTTGATAATTAGATTTCATAATTAAGTAATTTAGTGATGAATGGCTAAAATAGTTAATGATCTCGAAAGTTTGAAAAAACATATAAACACGATAAACAATAAGAATTTAAACAAACGATGATGCATATAAGAACTAACGAGGTTCGGTCTTGTACCTACGTTCTCAAATTCGGTCACGCTTATAATTTTTTATTAGGAATGAAAAATCAATACCTTGATTGGTTTTATTAGGGGTAGGCACAATTCTTGTCCTGTTCCAAATTAAAATGGGACAAAAATAGGACAACCTTTCAGTGCCCGAATGGAAATAGAACAGGACGGGAACGGAATTCCCAAAGTCACATTTATCCCAAAAAAATAAGTTAGTGCATAATATATATAAATAGTATGTAACTATCATACAACTAATATAACAAATATTATTATTATTATTATTAAAGTTTTAAAATTACATATATAATTAATTGTAAGCGGAATATTGTTGAATAAAATAATTTCATATATATTATTTGATTTATTTTAAATATTAGACATTATTTATTATTTTAATTAACATTGAATGGTTTATTAGTTTCTTTTTCAAATTAAAGTTTTTTGTTATTATCTGAAAAAATCAAATTTGCTCACACTAACATTTCCATTAGCATTTTACGTTTTTGTCATAATATATTTTATTAAAACTCGAGTGAAAGATAAATTATGAATGTATTTTATTTTTTTCTTAATATTTTGTGGAATTTTTGTTCTGTTCCGGTCCCGTCCTGTGTCATTCCCATTCCGTCCTGAAATTAAAATGGTACACAAACGGGACATTTATTTTGGTTCCCTAATTTTCCGTCCGTCCCGTTCTCGTAAAGTCCCGTTCTGAATTCCCGTTCGCCCACGCCTAGTTTTATACAACGCAAGCTATAAGTCTTGCTTGTCACTTATAATTCTCTAACATAGCAAGCTCTCAAGAAAATTACACAAATCTCTTTCTACTCTCTTGCTCACCAAAAACAGAATACAAATCGTACTGTCTATTTTTCTCTCTTATTTTTTTGCTAAGAAACCTTATAACTATCTCTTAATCCCTTTTATATTCATGGACCACAGAATCTTCTAGTTTCCTTTCTTCCAAATCATATATTTCCAAATCTTTGTTTCACTTGATTTGGAAGATACTAAATCTTTCGTATTTATCTTCTTAACCACGTCATATTGCATTACTAGCTCACAAACACGTTATTCTTACAACTTCCACTTATTCCAACAAGTTCTTGAAATAACTCCTTTTAAGCTCTCCTTTTTTATTGAATATGTCAACTCAAGCTTTCCTGTACTGAAACATCTTCACAGAGATCAAGTATCCACCAAAACTTCGTGAAGGAAGGAATGTAACACTATATCATGATCCCCCTCGGCTCCTCGCTTTCTTCTTCTCTTTGAAGTTTCAATTTGAAACCTTCAAACCGCCATAACATTCTCCCCCTACTTGAGTGGCATAATTCATTCAAAACCCACTTGTACACCCAAAATGTTAATAGCATCAATGTAGACTCGAATTCTGTCGTAGACACACCACCTTGTTTCTTGATACTTATTATATTGTTCACATCATTTAGATATGATCCATTGATCTTGAGATTTAGGAATCTCCACACATACTCAATCATAGGCTTTAATGCTTCCATGTGAGTAATCTTAGACGTGACCTGAGATAGCTCTGCTTCATCCTTCTCTGACATCAATGTACTGCTTATCTGAGGTATGACAAACACATGTCAACTTATTCCAACAGACTGTCGACATGTGAATTTTGAACACCAAAAGCTTTATTTTCATGCTTCTCATCCTGAAGATCCACAAGGTCATTATTTTCTTTCTACATACTCATATGATCTGCTAGATCAAGCTTTCAATTTTAGTACTATGCTTGGAGCATCTATGATCTCCATAAAATGGTTGACTCTCAATTGTGCTCATGTAGTGTAAGCTACAACTCTTCACTACACATATCTGTTTTTTTGACAAAAACTCGAGAATTATCACCAAAATAAGTATAATACCTTTGTTGACTCATCAACCTCTTCACTTTTGCTTCAAATATGTAACAATACTTCTTGATATGACCATTTTTCTCATAGTAGTACCATGCACGATTGTCTTTTTCAGCACTTTTGACTTTCTGAAACTTTGTTGGAACAGAATCAGAGTTGTTCCATCTACTACAGTCAAGAAATTTGGTTTTGATCATAGACATGTTTCCTTGATAGCCAAGACCATGATTGATCTTTATGCTTCTTCTCATTTCCATGACTTTTTACAGGTCCTTTCTGCCTCTATAGCGCACAAGAGTCTTCTTCTTAGTCTCAATAAGCTCTTGTTCACACATCTTTCTCTTCTCTTTCTCCAAGCTAAGTTCTTTCTCTAATAACATTTTATTTTTTTTACAAGTTGTCGGTTCTGTTGACTTAATTTCACCCCATCTTCTTGAATTTCCAGCGTGTTTTGAGCTTGCTAAGATGTGCTGACTTGAACAAACTCACTCTTCTTGAGGTTTTGCTCTCCATTGTAACCAAGACCATAACGAGACTTACCAATCCCAACACTTAGAATCTTTTCCAAGTCCTTAGTTCCACAATTGAGCATGTAAATCATCTTCCTTATTTCAGCCAACTCCAATATGAGACCCTCGTTCTTCTCAATCTCAGAGACGAGTTTTTCTTTCAACCTCTCGTTCAAGACTTGCAAGGATAACTTTCCTTCAAGTAGCTTCAGTTTCTTTTCACAGAGCAGCTTCCAGTTATCAAACAACATTCAAAATTCTACATGCATATCAATGTCCTCATCGTCGTTGTTATCACTTTCTGATGAATCTTCTTATGTTTTTGCAGCAAATTTCTCTGTTTCAGCAGCAGATTCCTCTGTTCAGTAGCAAATTCCTCTTTTCCAGGAGCAGATTCATATTTTCTAGCAGCAGATTTCTCATTAATAAACATTGCAAATGCAACATATCCACGATCCTCATTTGATTTATCCTCATCATAATAAGTATCACTCTCACTTCCACGACTATCTGACTTTTCTTTTCTTGAAACTCCACATATACATTCATGTTTTGAATGCCCAAAACCTTTGCACTTTCACATCTCATATCTTTTTTCTTAACATTTGGACAATCAACTTTGTAATGTCCAAATCCTTAACATTCGTGACATTGAATTTCCTTTCCCTTGTATCTACTGTCATAATCACTATCAGCTCCATAAGGTTTAGAGAGCGACCTCTCGTTAGCTTTCTCAAACCTTCTCAGGGATCGATTCATACTCTTTGTAATAATCTCCAGCTGATTTTTTAGTTCCCCAATTTCCTTACGTTCTTCAGAGAGAAAAGTTATACCTTTCGAGTTGCTCTTTTTGGATCCATTCATCTCCATCTCATAAGCTTAAAGATGTCTAACGACTTCATCAAACTCCTTGTTGTCCGTGTCTAGAGCAGTGACCATTGATGTCCTTTTGGATTCAAATCTTTGTGGGAGACATCTAAGAAGCTTCATACCCAACTTCTTATCTTTATATGTGTTCCCATAGTTTATGCTTCGGTTGCGATTGCAATGGACTCATTCTCTTCCATTTGTAAAGTCTCGAACTTAGAGGCCAACATATCAATTTGAGATCTTTTCACATTAGACGAGCGTTCATACGTCTTCTTAAGCTTATCCCAAGCATCTTTTGCTGATTCACAACACTAAGTTCGCTTAAATTGATTATCATTAACAACTCTGAATATGGCGGACAAAGCATTAGCATTATACTTTGTCATTCTCTTCTCATGATCAGTCACAATGATTCGTCTTTATGAATTTCACTCCCATCTTCACCTTTTTCAGTATGGGGTGACCATTCTTCTCTATAGCACTCCACACATCTTGATGAATCCCACAGATTAGCGCTCGCATCTTCATCTTTCAGTGATCATATTTTCCTTTTTTCAAGAGAGGAGATCAATTCACAGCAACAAGCTCTATCGATTCCATCTTCACCGCATGATCCTCACATGTATTAAGTCTATAAAACTAGGTTCAGATGCCTGCTCTAATACCAATTAAAAAACTGGATGAACACGATAAACAATAAGAACTAAAAAAACGATGATGCACACATGAATTAACGAGGTTCGGCCTTGTCCCTACGTCCTCAAACTCGGTCACACCGAGACTCTTTTTATTAGGAAGAAAAAAATCAATGCCTTGATTGATTTTACACAACGCAAGTTATAAGCCTTGCTTCTCACCAAAAATCTCAAGAAGATTACACAAATCTCTTTGTACTCTCTTTCTCACCAAAAACAAAATACCAACCATACTCTCTATTTTCCTCTCTTATTTTTTGGCTAAGAAACCCTATAACTATCTCTTGATCCTTTTTATATTCATAGGCCATGAAATCTTCTAGTTTCCTTTCTTCCAAATTATATCTTTCCAAATTTTTGTTTCACTTGATTTGCAAGATACTAAATTTTTCGCATTTATCTACTCGACCACATCATATTGCATTGCAGCTCACAGACACGTTGTTCCCACAACTTCCTCTTGTTCTAACAAGTTCCTAAAACAACTCCCTTTCAAAGTTAACCATTATTATTCATTTGATGGAATTCACATCACAACAACAAAATAAGTTGTGTTCCCTCTCAAAAGTATAGCAGAAGTTTTGAACTACTGTTTTGTTTCACAAAGTTATATATATTTCTATTTTCTATGTATAATTATAATTTAAGTCTTAATTTGTTCTCACAATTTTTGACCTAAAAGATAAAACTTTAGTTAACAACTAACATAAACAATTTTCCAAAAAAAAGACTAGTAGAGACAATAATAGAATTTAGATGCATTTTCTTCATTTAATAATTTGAAATCAGTCGAGAAACTAAACGTTGTAACTTTACCATAACTTGTAAAGAGTACAAGGGAAAAACTTGCACATTACATTTAGAGAGGGCAATTTGGTATTGTCTGCATCCAAATAGCTCGAGCCGCTACAAATCTCGTTCTCCTATTGCCCGTGCGGGCTTGCACAATGCAGGCGGTGTTCCGATATCTCGTGTCCATGCCTGCCCACTTTTTTATGCGGCTACGCAGGCCACACCATCTTCATCCATTATATGATGTTTAGTTGATTAGCTATCCCTTCCTCCCATTTTTTTTTATTTTATGTATTGAACTTGTCAACATCTTAAACCAAAGATCGATTGAGAACGATGTGAAAACAAAAAGGATTTTTTTCCACTTTTGCGGTCATGTCCGCAAACCCATGTACCCGCATCGGATTGTCCCGACAAGACTTGAAAACAGCGCGAATCAACCCGCTATACCCACTATTTCTTGGAAATTTTTTTTACAATCCAAACTCACTCAACAGTTGGTCTATTTGGGCAATACCCGTGAATTTCAGCTTTATTTGACATCTCTCATTACATTGTTAGTTGTAACTCTTAACAAAATAAAATGTGTAAATTTCCTAAAATCATTCCTTTTGGCTCGAGTCTTAGAGATATTTTTGTCTATTAGTCTTTTTGTTGTCCACTTGTTTCCACAATTGAAATATGCATTCCATATTTTAAGTTTTGATACTAAACCCAAATGATGGAATTAAAGTAATTATGGTTTCAATATAAAATCCAAACCCAAAGTCATTCCACTTACATTCAAAAAGTTAATATATCAAAGTTGAATCCTCTTACTTTAGTACTAATACTATGAGGCTATAACAGGTTTTGAAAAACTCGCTAATTATGTTTGACCAAAAGCTCAAGTTAATTATGCTTGCATGGCGCAAGCATGAAAATTAAAAACCACACGAAAACTCGAACATTTCGTGTGGCAATGTCTATCAGGTTGTCTGGCCACATGCCAAAGATTATTTTATCGGCATATTAGCAAAGAGAAGCATTATCCAACTTGTGGAGCGGAGGAAAAAACTATTAATCATCTCCTCTTTGAATGTCCGCCCTCAAGACAAGTTTGGGCCTTATCACCTATTCCCTCATCTACATCCCGATTTCCTTGCCAATCTCTGTATGGAAGCTTCACCTTTCTTTTCGGGGACGCAATGAAATTAAGGATTCTTGAGGAAGCCATACAAGTGTTTCCTTGGATTCTTTGGTATATTTGGAAGGCCAAGAACCGAGTTATTTTTGATAATTTTCGGCAATCGCCGAAAGATATCTTGGATCATGCCACTCGGAAAGCATCTTTGTGGGGTCAAGCAAACGAAGAAGAGGTCGAAGAGGAATTAGTTTCTTATGAAAGAACATTGGTGACCCCCTCAGTTTCTCTGGAAGTGGATGGAAAAAAATTTCATGTAGACGACTCTTAGAATTCGGGAGCACCATTAAGCAGGTATGGTTGGGCGATTTTTAAAGGAGGTCGAATACGTCAATTCAGACTTAAAAGTGCACAAGCCAACCAATCTCCCCTTCATGCGGAACTTGAAGCACTATTATGGACCATGGAATGCTTAATAACAATTTCTCAAGTGGATATGTCTTTTGCAACGGATAGTATGCAATTAGTTTCAATGGCGAACAATCCGGTGGAATGACCAGCTTTTGCTTCGGAACTCAAAGACTTTATCTCGCTGAAGAACCTTTTTCCTATCTTTAATATTTTTTATGTTTCGAGAACTTTCAATTCGACTGTTGATGATCTTGCCAAAAGAGCAAGATCTAGAAACACCTTATTTTCCTATGTAAGCCCCACAGTTGTACAACTCCCCCAAACGGGGAGTATTTTACCGGAAGCTTAATAAATGAGGTTTGATCTCCAAAAAAAAGTAATGCTTGTTATTGTTTTATTTGGTCAGCAATAAAACTTTATGCATTTTGTTGACGGTTCTAGGAAATGAAAAATTTATGTCAAAGAAAAACTAGTGACAAAACAAAAGTCTGTGACATGTGATCTCTAGGCTCTAGCCTCCAGCTGATGAGCTACGTATTAAGGTCTTAAGAGTTTAGTGACTAGTACCATAGAACAAAACGAGATTACTATTGACATCTGATGTGTCAGTATTTTAGTAGTTTTTACTACGGTTTTCAATGAGATTTATGGTTTTTAGTATGTATTCGGATCCTTTTGGCGCGGATTTGTGTTCTTTGTTGTTTTTATAGGAATCGAGCTTGAATGTGCGAAAAGAATGCATTATGGATGAATTTCAAGCGTCGAAGGAAGTGTTCGTGAAAAGCTAGAAAAATACCCAGACATTTGGACAAGGATCAACCGATCCATGTCTATGGATCGATCGATCCCTGTCCCGTTTTGCGGACCAATTTTGCGAAGAACCAGACCGAATTATTTCGAACCGGATTACTATCAAAAGACCTAAGCTCGTGTTTTACCTTTCATTATGTACTTTTTCTGAGTTTTTGAGAGCAATAGAGAGATTTTGTAACCTATGGAGAAGAAGCATCTCTGTACTTAGAAGTTTTCGGAACCCTTTTACTCTTGTTTTTCCTAAATACAATCATGTCTATCTTGAATTTGATTTGTGTTTTTGCAATTTTCATGAGTGAGTAGTCTGATTGTTTGGTTTAGGGTTGTCACATAGGGATTCATGATTTGTTGATGTAGAATTGCATGATTAGGAACTT